>CANUEX010096377.1:0-15862 GCA_948099535.1 Jatropha multifida | reverse complement strand
AAATTTATTAAGATAAATTTTAGATTAAATAAACCTAATATTTCAATTATGATTTATTTATTTAAATAGTTAAATAAATAAATATAATTGATTAAATTGAAAATCCTAATAATATATGTATTATGATTTATTTATTTAAATTGTTTAAATAAATAATTATAATTAATTTATTTATGACCTAGAATTTTTAGGTTTAAAAAACAGTAAGACAATATGTGAGTTGAACGCGAGAAGAAGAGTTGTTATTCTTAACCACAGAGAGCTTATGATAACTAGCACCGTCATACGCTCTAAAAGTAGTTTTTGAGTTTTTCAATTGTCCATTCGTGTGGATACTGCTAGAAGCCGACGTTTGGACGGCTTGTGGTTTGCGACAATCTAGCACTGTAGATCAAAATTTCGAAAAATCTGCAAAAAAAGTATTCTTCTCAACTAATTTTATAGCCTTATTCGTTTAAAAAGATCCTTATTGGTGTAATTAATTGTTTTAATTATATTATTCCGCTGCACATATATGATATCGAAACCTAACAGTGGTATCAGAGCCATCGTTTAAACGCTTAAGGTGTAAAATACTATATTGATTGTTAGGATTAATTTCGAATTAATTCATGTGCTGAGATTTGAAGTTAGACAAAATTAAATCTGGTGTTTTAAAAATTTTTCACAGATTTACTTTCGATTAAATTTGATTTAATGATATTTAAAATTAAAAAAAAAATTGAATTGAAAACGATTTATTGAAGAACACAGATTGTGCTGTGTTGTTGTTGCCTTCACCGGACCGCCGGTCACCGTAGAGCCGCCGATGGCAGCGCTGTGTCTAGCTCGTTTGGACACTCGTCGCCGCCATGCTAGTGCTCCGGTGACAGGACAGTAACGAGGTGACTTTGTTTTTGGTTTTCAGATCGAAAAATTAATAATAAAAATTTGAAAAACGGTTTTCCGGCGAGACAGCGTCGCTCCAGCCGAGGTGAGAGTGGCCGTGGTGGTCCGACCACCGTCGACCTGTCTCTTGGCGGAGTTGGCGCAGTTGCTGAAGCTGGAGAGGCAGAAACTTCTCTAGCTGGCGGCGCCAGGTTTCAAAACGAAACCTGTTTCTGCCTGTGAAGAAGATGATGCAAAAGTTTCATCTTGGTCCCTGCATTTTTTCCATTTTTTCAATTGGATCCAAATCTGTTTTAATTTACTTTCAATTAAGTCCTGAAATTAATTTTAATTGGGTATTTTGATTAATTACGAATTAATTAAATTTTGAGGACTATTAAAATTAATTATCAGTGACTAAAATTGAATTTAAAATATTTTTCTAATTTTTTTAGAAAAAAAATTAAAGATTTTAATTTGTAATAAAATTATTTTGTGAATTTATTCCTAATTGGATTAGGGAATAAATTGAATTGTTTATTCATTCTAATAAGATTAGGATTAGTAAAATTAATTTATGAAATAATTTTATTTGATATATGAATAAAATTGTTTTATTCATAAATTGATTTTGAGAAATATGCAATATAAAATTTTAATTGTTAAAATTTTATTTTCAGTATATGAGCCCAATAATTAATATATATTATTATTAGATAATATTTAAATGCATTTAATGTGACTATTGTGCATGATGGGTGATTATGGACATTAGAAAAAACCTATGTGATTGGTTTATTATATTTAGTTGAATGGTTTATGTAATTTTAAATAGGGTCTGCATGTCTTGATTCTCTTTTATTTTGGATTGTAAAATTTTTTATTTATTTTATTTAATTATATAATAGTTAGATAATTAAAATATGTAAATAAGATATTATTTTGTAACCTAAGAAGAAAAAGGGGAATTGAAGAAATTACATGGAGCCTTGGAGAGTCCAAGTCAAGGAACTGCTATTGGGCCTTATGAAGATCTAAGAAGCTGCTATCTAGGATATTTGACCATCTAATTTTCTTAATGGCCCAAAAAAATTAGTTTTAGAAATGTCCATAATCATCCAATTAGAATGACATGCTAAAAGTGTATGTTATGTATGTATGATATGTGATATGCCATCATACCAAAGCATGAGACCTGAGATCAAAATTTAAAATAAATCCCTTATTAAAAGTTTAAGTACATAGTAAGAATATGATTGATTGCCACCCATTGTTATAGCATGAAAACCAGAGCTCTATTACATTTGGCTTGTTGGAAAAATCCAAGGTCATTTTTAATCGAACATGTTTAATGCTATTAAATAATCTGAACAATGGTTTTACTTAACTAATTTATATGATTTGGAAGAGAAAATTCATGATCATATAACATTAGGGCAAAGGTTAAGTGAAACATATATGATATGTTTAGACAAAGAGTTGTCACTTAATTGATCTAAGAGTCACATAAGGATGTGATTGATAAGTTATGTTATCTACATAAATTAATTCAATAGGTCATATGGGTTAATTGGGATCTTAGCCTACTAGGAGATCTAAACGCTGGATTTCTTGAATTAGTAGAAAGGGCTATTAATTTGAATAAAATAGTGGGAGAACTAAATTAAAACAAAAGACCTTATTTAATTTAGTATTGCATGAAGTTAATACTTGATATCTCTATTTGTAGATCAATTATCACCATGAGTAATAACTTATGCTTACGTAGCATACTTGATGCTAATAAATTGATCGAGCCAAACTTTATTGACTGGTATCGTAATCTGAGAATGGTTCTCAAGCAAGAAAAGAGGTTATATGTTCTTGACAAGAACATACTTGATATTCCCACTAATGATGCTACTGAAGAAGAAAAGAATAACTTCAATTGTCATATTGATGACGATGAGCAGGCGACATGTTTGATGTTGGCCAGCATGAGTTCTGACCTTCAAAAGCAGCATGAAAATATGGATTCTCGCACCATCATCTTGCATCTCAAAGAGCTATTTGACTCTCAAGGTAGGTCTGA
Source organism: Jatropha multifida (assembly GCA_948099535.1). NCBI lineage: Eukaryota > Viridiplantae > Streptophyta > Magnoliopsida > Malpighiales > Euphorbiaceae > Jatropha > Jatropha multifida. Next base: position 12,924 of record CANUEX010096377.1, on the reverse strand, counting down.
GAGGTATGAGACCTCTAAGGAATTGTTTCGCTGTAAGATGGCAGAAGGCTCTTCAATTCGTGTCCACGTTCTGAAAATGATTAGCCATATTGAAAAATTAGGCCAATTGGGTATTGCCATGGACTATGAGCTGAGTATCGACTTAATCTTACAGTCCTTGCCACCCAGCTATTCACATTTTATTTTGAATTTTAATATGAATAAGTTGGATGCTTCCTTACCTGAGTTGCTTGGTATGCTTACCACTGCTGAAGGAGCCCTTAAGAAGGATACTGCTCCTATACTTCTAGTTCAGTCTTCTAAGGCTAAGAAAAAGCCCAAGAAGAAGCAGAATAAGAAGAAGGCATTGAAGCCCAATGGAAGTGTAATTAAAGAAAAGGGAACTTGCCACCATTGTGGGAAAGATGGCCATTGGAGGAGGAATTATAGAGAGTATCTTGTAATTGTGAAAGCAAAGAAGCTTGTAGAAACTTCTGCTTCAGGTATGTTTATGGTTGAAATTAGTCCTTCTATTTTTAGTTCTTGGGTATTGGATACCTAATATAATTGTCATATTAATAACTTGCAGGAACTAAAGAAAAATAGAAAATTGAGAAAAGATGGACCTACGTGTAGCCTATGGAGCAAAGGTTGCTGCATTAGCTGTAGGAACATATTTGGACTTAGTATTAGAATTAAATAAATTGTTATTTTATTTTAGTACCTAGTAGAAACATTGTTTTCAGTTTCAAATTAGATTTTGAATATTGGATTTAAATTTATTGTTGAGAACAATGGTTATTCTTTTATGATTTTATGAAACTGAAATTAATATAGATGATTTTTATAATGTTTCTATTGATAAATTCCTCATCAATATAAATAGCAAGAAATCTAAAATAGATAATAATTATCATATCTTCGACATTGTAGACTTGGTCACATTAATAAAACAAGAATCACTAAGTTATACAAAGAAGGTTACTTTGAACCTTTTTATGAATCATGTGAAGCTTGTGAATCCTGTTTAATGGGTAAAATGAGTAAAACACCCTTTATGTTAAAAGGTGAAATGTCAAAAGATTATTGGACCTAATACATTTAGATGTATGTGGACCAATTACTGCCCAAGCCATAAGAAGATATGAATGTTTCATTATGTTTACTAATGACTATACTAGATATGGTTGTGTGTATATATATAATGAGACATTAATCTGAATTTTGAAAAGTTCAAAGAATTCAGAAATGAAGTTGAGAAACTAGCTAAAGTATTTTGATCAAATCGAGGTAAAAATACTTACGTTGAGTTTTTCAAAATTATCTATTATAAGATATGAATCGTACATTATTAGATATAATACGATCTATGATTACTCTTGCAGAATTATCTTTTAAAGATGAGCCTTAATAAAAGCGATATATCTTCTAAATTTAGTTCCACCAAAATATGTTGATAAGATTCCATATAAGATATGGATCAACATGCTTATGTGAAGTGTTTGGGATCTAATAAAGCTATAAGCTAAATCAGATAAATATAAGTTTGTGGGATATCCAAAAGAAATTATTAGATATTATTTTAGTTAACCCGTTGAGAGAAAATGTTCATATCAAAACGTGTTATCCTTTTAGAAAGATGTTTATCTTTAAAGGAAGCAGTGAGAGCTAGGTAGACCTTGAAAAGTTCAAGAACTTCAAACTTACAGTAAAATGGAATTAGAACAGAAGATTGTTACATCAAATGAACAGTCAAAATACATTGGTTAAAGAACCACGACGTAAATCTATTAGGATGAGTCGTACTCCTACAAAGGTTGGACCTTCTTGTGGAGACTCGAACCTAATAAATATAAAGGAAAAATGTTTGACATTTTACTTGCAATTACAGCATATTGTGATTATGGAACTTGTCATATTGATGACAAAATTGCATTCTTACTTTGAAAATCTAATGTTTTTGAATCAAAAGTTTTTCTTAATAGAGTATGACAAAATTGTCATAGAGTTGTTGTTCATAACCACAGAGAGTCTATGATAGTTAGCACCATCATACACTCTGACCTCTCAACCCTCTAAAAGTAGTTTTAAAGTTTTTCAATTGTCCATTCGTGTGGACACTATTAAAGGTCGGACATTTAAACAGCTTGTGGTTTGCGACAACCTAGCCCTGTAAATAATTGGTATAATTAATTATTTTAATTATATTATTCCGCTGCATATCGAAATCCAACAAGTATTTCAATTAAGAATGGAAGTATGCAAAAATGTGGAGATCTTGAAGTCTCCAAATGCCTTTTTTTTCTTTTATTTATCAGAAAATTTGATAAATCGAAATAATACTATGAGTTACACAATATGGATAATCCTTTCTAGATCGAAATGACTTATAATAAAAAGGACTTTCAAAATCTCTCGCTGCTTGTATGAGTAAAAAGGCAATTTAAATCATACATGATTGACAAAGTACTTCAAATGCATTTTATTGGTAGAAGTGTTGAAACATAATTATTTTGTCTTGTTTTGCTGAAAATGTTCATAATATTTATAACTTTCAAACTAAACCATTTTTGTATCTTTTAGATACCCATATTGGGCTTTTGATAATTAGATAAGACAAGATGCCATGTATAAAGTCAAAAGAAGGTGCAATGAAAAGATCAACATTCATTTGCTAATACCCCAAGTTACTTAATATTCATTTCAACTATAAAATTAAAATTAGAAAACTACATAAAGGAGTTTTGAGAGGTTAACAAGAAGATAAGAGGTTATGGGTATAGCGTCTAGGTCAATCAATAATTTTATTTAATAAATGAAGGACAATAATTATTTATTATTTATTTTTATTTTTATCAAAATATATTTATTACTTTTAAATAATGGAAGCGTTTCAGAGTTGCTATGATCTACAAATCTTCTTGCAGTGTCAAACCGCGTCTTTGTTCTTATTTGGTACAAATGAATAATTTTATAAAGTTAATTGAAATTTCATGTTTTCATTTTTAAAAAAAATTAATAATTCATTAATAAAAGGATATGATGAGTATATCATAACATTTTCATAGAAAATAAAAATAAAAATATAAAAAATTAAAATTTTATGTTTAAAGATAATCTCGGTAAAAGAAAATAACTTTTCAAATATAAATTGAATTTTTTTTTTCATATAGGACAAAAGAAACTTCATATAATTTTGCCCATTTTAGAAATTTAATATACCTTTTCTTGAAAAGGAAAAAGATCCTGCTTTATTATGAGTAAAACTCAAAAACACAAGAAAGGAAACACAAGAATTGAATCTCAAATCTGAAAACAAGCAAAGCGAAGATGCTCTTGCAAGACTATGAAGCCCCAAACTAGCTTATCGCCTAACCCTTAAGACATTGATATCAAATTTATTTGCTAAGATGGTTTTGCAGTCTGAAATTAATAAACTAAATTCAGAAAAATTTAAAGAATTTGAGTTAATAGGATAATCAAGTTAGCTCGCAGTCCGTAATAATGGAGCCTGCAAGAGGAAAGTGATGCTCACTAAACATAAGAGCATGACGAAGAGCAACTGCTTCAACAATTGCAGACCAGCGTTGCCCACTTGATGCCCGGAAATTTACTATACCTAACACCTGCTAAAAGTTTAAAATATCAAATGTTATTTTAGATAAATAAAAATGTCCATTTTATTTATAAAAATTTAATTTTACGAAATTCATTATAACTAGATGAAGTGCCAGTACACAAATTCATTCATGTATTTTTTACGAAAAATCTTATGTTGCTTTTAATTTTTATTTTAATTTATTAAATACGTCAATTTATAAAATTAGACTTATTAAATACTTTATAAAATTAGTTTGAATAAACACTATGGATAGTTACAGGGTGAAAAACTATTGTTCTAAAATTATATTAATCATATATCAAATTAATATTTTGCGGATAAAAATAAAAATTCTTAAATATTGTTTTCTTAAACATAAGGAAGTGTAACATTATTAAAAAAAAATAAAGTTCAGAATGTTACATGATTAATTTTGTGATTCAAGATTTTTTTTTTTTTTATCACAATTATGTGTTAGGCTTTAAATCAGGCCATATACCAAATAAGTGTTTAGTCCACTATTGAGAATAAAATTCCACAAACAAGTAAGCCCACAAGATATAGGTTAAAGCCCAATATCGAATTTGCTGTTGGTGGTAGTGAGTGAGACTTTTGGCCCATAAAATATGTAACTCCAGCCCATATATAACTTAGCTAGACGCTGGAAAATGCATGTCAAGTTGGCTCAAATGAATCAATTCTTGTAACTCTCACTTTCCTATAAAATAGGAACAAAATGATATTTAATCTCAACCATTGGATCTTTTAATTTGCTATTTGTGATAATCTTAGCAGTTCATCCTAAGAATCAATCACAACCATAGGTAACTAACAATCTGAAGCCAATAAAATAAATTGGTAAATGTAACTTTTTGGACATTTCAATTTATTTTTAAGAATGGATAAATGGGAAAATATAAAAATTTTTCTTTCCAAAATTATATTAACACAAATCAAAATAATATAAAAGAAAAAAATAAAATACCATATGGAATATAGAATAAATGAATTATAATTATAGGATTCATTTGTAAATGAATTCTAAGTGAAATTTATTTGTAAATGAATTTATCATATTTATTATGCTACGATTTAAAAAAAGAAATTCAATTGAAGTCTATAAAATATTTGAAATAATTCTTAAATAAAAATCTATTTGTCTTTATTTTTTAAAATAACCTTCATATAATAATTTAATAAAAATACTAGTATAAAGAAAATAAGAAAGGAAAAAAGTGTATATATACACATATCCGCTAAGGTTCCTTTTTTTTTTTTTTTCAAGTTTGACAAATAGAAAGGCAATCTAAAATCTGTAAGGTCGATGACTATGAATCGGCCAAAAAGGCTGTGGAGGCATTAGGTGATTAAGGGTAGAATTTTTCCAAATGCAAATTCGATAAACTAAGTGCAGGCGGCAATCTTCCCAACAAGAGAATGCTACCCACAAGTGGGGAAGCAAATTCAACTAATTTAGAAGTGAACAAGGAGAAAAAGTTGTAGTCCATCAAATTAGCTCAAATGTAAATCGACCCTTGTTCAAATGATGACAAAAATATAAAGAAACAGACGATGGCAGAACTATAGAGAAACAAACGATGGCACAATATAATGAAAACTGAGATGATGAGCACTATGTTACGTGCAGATGGATAAGATAATTTGTATATGCAAGTTGTATCACTTCTTATTCAGATGTGTTATTTCATTGTACTTATTATTGTTAGTATTATGAGATATGATTATGTATGAAGAAAAGACTTAATAATTACATTGCATATATTTCTATCTCGTGGCTATTTTGCATTTTGTTGACTGTATTTTGCGAGGTACTTATAACAATGTTATGAAGTAGCATAAAGCATATAGCCGCTCAAACAATAACGGACGCTTGGATGCTAATGCACGCTATGCAGAAGCAAAGTAGTTAATGAAGGAACAACCACTTCATAAAAGAAATGTAGATCAAACAACAATCAGTGCAAAGGAGAAACTTAAAGAGTACTCCAAAGTAGACTACCCATGGAGATTCTACCTGGCTAGAAGGGGGAGAAACGGTATAAATAGGGATAATATTAATAATATAATGTATAATCCTCTATGAAGGGAGTTGGAGGATGGGTAGACAATGATAATATGGAGTGGATAAGAGAAGGGATGTTGAAGTATGATCCTTAAAGTAGTAATAAAAGTAAAGGTGGGACATTGATGATATGTAATTCTAGAGCGGAAGCATGTGGTTCCCAGAAGAAGAGAAGAATAAAGAAGAAAAGTAATGCAAAAACACAATACAAATTTTTGCATTGAGTTTTTCACGAGGCAGCGCAATAAGTAGATGCATAGAACCTTTCATTAAAGTGAGGAGAACAACAATGATGGTGGAAGAGAAGTACAGAGTTGGTGCAACACGATCGATGAGGTCATCAATCTATTTGAGTGGGGGAGAATGTATGAGTGTGAGTTTAATATCTCTACCCATGGTGCCTTACTATGGCATTATAATGGACGAGGTTTATTTTTATTAATAGGTTAAAAGATATTTAAAATTAAAAATTCATTTGGATTCAATATATAATTATAATCATATACAATAGCAACTTCATACTTTTTAAAAGAAATACTAAAAAAAATAAATGGAGACAGTTTAATCAATAATATTTGAAATAAGGGGACAATTTAGTCAATATAAATATTAGTGAGTTAATATGTGAAATTCATTTGAAAATACCAACAATTTTAATAAGATCTAAACTAAGTTAACCTAATTACATAGAATTTAATTCACATATTTTTTTTATTTTAAACACAAAATTTTGAATTTTCAAATAAATTTCATAAAATTTTATGGAATTCATTTGTTCTAAATGGATTCTAAAATTTTATTTATGTTAAAACATATACAATGTAATATAATAAAAATTCATAATTTAGAGGTTTAAATGACAAAATTTTTTTAAAAAATATAAAGGTGAATTTTATGTATTTTTTAAGAAAATAAATCATAGGCACGGAATGAAAAAGAGACATAAGCTAAAAGAAGGATGTCCCGTCATTGTTCCAATGTCACAACGCACTGCTTGAAGACTGGACTATGAATTTGCTCATTCCCACCTAATTCAAATTTGTTATTAAATGCCAAACACAAATTTCAAATTTGGTATTTTTCTGTATCTACAATCAACACTCAGCACAGTTAGAAAAATTAAACTACTAAAACTGATCGTGTCAAACTTATTTGGCTCAGTTTGATGTTTTACATAAGTGATTTTATTTCAATTTTAATGAAAAAAATAAAATATTTCCCATTCAATCTGATGTTTATTAAACCTACAAATAAAATCTAAATTTATCAAAAAGTAGTTAAAATTGGACTAAATTGAAATTTTAGCGTATTCGGTTTCTATTTATTCAGTTTATATGAATTAATATGTAAGTTTTCCATACAATTTGTCCGTTCTCATCGTATTCTATTAAAACAGTTGGTACTAGAATTGTTAGTATCGTCAAACAAATACTTCTTTCTTATAAAGTCAAAAAAGAAGGTAAAAGATAATGAAAATTATGCAAATTAAAAACAATTCAAACATGACTTTTTACCCATCCCATAAACCATGTGATGGTTTAACTTTATATCTTTTCTGAAAATAATTATAATATTGTTTTAATTGAAAAAAATAGTAATTAGTCATGAATTATTATTAAATTAACACATGAAAAATCTTTATTTTCAAAAACAAATTATAAGTTATTTAAATTATGATTTTATTTCCGTCCAAAAATGAGGAATTAAAATATTTACTGAAATCATAAATTACAGATCTCAAAGTTAGACCCTAAGACCATATTTGGTATAGTGTAATCAACTATGTAATGGAACGTGGAGTACATTACATGATTAATTATATTGTTTGGTTAGATTTTTTCCGGACAACGTAATATAATTGAAATTACATGTGTAATCTTCATTATTTAATTTGATGTAATATTCATTACATAAAAAAATACATGTATTGTTCATTACATCAAGCATATGTAATACTAATCATATCAAGTTATCCTAATAAAAATTTTACCATTGAAGGTTGTTTAACACGATCACCTCACCACTACTGCTCTACCGTAACCACCACCACAGCACTACCACTACCATCATCGCTTAAGCACTATTCCACCACCCCTACCACCATCTCCACTACCACCACCACTCTCACCACCACCTCAACCACTATTACCGCTCCACCACCACCACCACCATCAACACCACCGATCCACCACTCCCACCATCACCACCACTGCCACAACTACCACCACTATCGCTCCACTACTCCATTGCTCCACCACCTTAACTACCACCACCACTATCGCTCCACCACCCTCATCAATCCCTCAACCACTACCACCATGACCACTGCTCCACCACCTCAACTATCACTCCTCCCATTACCACTGCTACTCCACCACATCACCACTACCTCACCATCGCTCAACTGCCTCTGTCTCAACTATCATCACCACCTCCTCAACCACCAATCACACCACCATCATCACTCCATCACCACCACTGCTTCATCACCTCAACTGCCATCGCTCCTCCACCTCAACTGCCATCGCTGCTCCATCACATCACTACTACCTCAACTACCACCACTATCGCTCCACCACCATCACCATTGCTCCATTGCCTCTACCTCAACCACCACCACCACATCAACCACCATTCTCACCACCACAACCATCGCTTTGGGTTGCTACCACCACCACCTCAATAACTCTACCACCACCACCATCACCATCACCACCACATAATAAGAATTATATTCTGGTGTTTAATATGCAAGAAATAATAAAAATTATATTTTATTATAGGAATGGAAAGAATAGAATGAAAAATCACTAAAAAGATTAAAATACCCTTAATTTTATATTTTAATTTAATTTATTCAATGAAAATATATAAAAAGTTAATTTTTAACGACTTAATTAACATTTATTTTGTTATATTACATTAGGGGTAAGTATTCGGCTCGGTTAATTCAGTTAACTCGGCCAATTTGATTTGGTGAATAAATGTTCAGTTAAAAGTTCGATTAAAGAAAATTAAAATTTCAATAATTAGTTAAAAAATAATTTAACCTAATTAATCAAATTAATCGACTCAAAACTATGTCATTTTGGTTAAGTAGATATGTAATATCCCGACCCGGTAAAGTGATCCTAAGAGGACGGTTAGAGCAAGAGCTCTTAGTTAGCTTCTAAGATGGCAGGCTAGCTAAGATAATGGAATGCGGGACACAGGAATAAATCGAAGAATATATCGAAGAAGGGGAAACTAATCATTAGAGGCGCCTTTTAGTGGAATGACTAGGGAGTTAGAAGAACTCTAGAATTAAGCGTGCTAGCTTGATAGAAATCCTAGGATGGGCGACCTTCTGGGAAGTTTTCCATTTCACATGCTGGACAAAATCGTACGAATCTTGTTTATCCAGTATGGGATGGAACCGACTTGATCCAAAATGGACAATTCCTCTAATGGTTGGAGTCAGGACATAACAGTTGGTATCAAAGCTGGACCCTTTCCAGTAGATGTACGGTTCGAGGACGAACCACACAAAAGCTGGTGAGCTTGTGACATCCCAACCTGGTAAAGCGATCCTAAGAGAGTGGATAGAGCAAAGGCTTCTCACGAGCTTCTAGGATAGTAGGCTAGCTAGGGTAGTGGAATGCGAGACATATGAATAAATCAGATCATATATCGAAAAGGAGAAAACTAATCATTAGAGGTGCCTTCATCCAAAGCGACATTTATATTTTATTTTGTGAAGGGAGATGACTGTACTTCTCAACCCATTCTAAGTCAAGGCAAACTATATTTTTTCTTTCATTTTTAATACTTATTACATTTATGCCTAAATTTTACATTATTTATTCAAAATGAATTTGAATAATTGATATTTACAAAAATTATTTTAAAATCTATTAAAATATTTATAGAAATTAAAATTTTTAAGTTTAATTATAAACTTGATTTATGTAAGTATATGTTAATATATTGATCCTTTTGCAAGAGTCTGACAAAAAAATTTTATTTTTTTTATTTTTTTGGACATTAATAAGTGTAATGTATTAGATATTTGGACAAAAAAATTATTTTTTTGGACATTAAAAATAGCATGTTTTATTTTAAATATTATATAATATCCGCACGCGAAATGAGAAGACAATTAGCTATTTAATATTCAGGTGACATTCGAAGTTTTATTTTCATTATTAATTTTTTTATTTATTCAATAATAAGATAGTACACTTAAAAAAGAATGGAATTACTTTTCTATTTACAATTACATCATTAATTGCAATTGAGGATGCTATATTTATAAAAGATCGAAATTAGGTAAAATTAATAGAAATGTCAAAATAGAGTGAAATCATAAAAACTTATAATTTTAGTATATCCTAATACATTGAGTCCCTTTTTAGTTATGAGGTAGATCAAATTGGAAGAATAGTTAACTATATAATAAAATAATTTTTTTCTTCACTTATTAAATTAGTATAAATCATTCTATCTCTATGAAAATTTACCTATTATAAATTCAAACTTCATATCAGGATTTATTTATTAATTCACCGTTCTATTCTTTGATACTAAGCTATTTTTTACGTTTAAGAACATTGCATACCGATAAGAACTATCACTGATTTATATCTATATTAATGCAAATCTACAGACGTTAATTGTATAAAGAAACAATATCAAAGCGTACCCTAATACAATCCTGAAATCACTTACCAATCTTTTATATTTCTTTTGCAATCCTAAAATCATTCACTAATCTTTTATGTTTCTTTTGTTATATTTTCCTTAACTTTTGTTACTACACCACGACTAAAGGATTGAAAAAACTAGATGGTAATGAGGAGAACTAAGTGATAGCGTAGATTATTTTATAAAATTTTCTAACTTAATATTTACATTTTTAAGGTGTATAAAAATTTGAAGAGGGACATTAAAATGTAGGAAAATTTCTATCTCCATTCCTAGGTATTAAAGGATATCCTTCTATTTTGTGAATATCTATTTTACATGTTTTATTGTCACGATCCAAAACCGTGGGTCGGACCGACACTAGAATCTAAGTAAACTTAAGGCCCCTAAGGCACGTAATAAGCCTAAACTATAAAAATTCATTACTATTATCATTTGACCGACGGAATAGTAAGCTCATATTATGACATTATTCATAATATAATCAGAGTTTACATTTCTAACCCAGCTTTAATATTAAATACTGTTCGCAGCTCGGACCCATATCCGTTTAATAAAAATATATTCTCATGTAAATATTTATTTGTCATAATATGATCAAACTATTCCTATATAGTCTCCAAATATTCAAAAAGAAACACACCACAATTTATTAATAATCACATAATAATTTCTTTTATATAGCCAAATATTAATTAAACATCCTAACTGCGGAAACCACAAATATTAACAGAAAATTTATACTAACATGATCGAATCTCTGCGGAGAAGGAAGCAGAGTCTTATAAACCAACGGTATTTTTATTTCTTGAAAAATGTTTATAGAAGGGGGGTGAGTTTCATTAAACTCAGTGAATAATAATAAATAATGCAAACCCGCACATTCAGGCTGTATGCTTTCACAATATATAAAATGGACATACTTCACAAGCACGTGTCATTCATCAACATCTTCAAACAAATCATATTTAGATATTCACAACATGTGAAAATTAGTCAGTGAAGTCACAAATCCACCTCTTGACCCCCAGCCAATTTCTATTATAATAATATATATATATAACAGGAAGCCGATCCCCCATACTTGGCCCACTGACCCATTGTGACACACGTCGTTCCAATTTTCACCCAAATACAAAAGCACATTATTTCACATCACAGTTATTCACAAATATATTCAATACAATAAATACAATATATGAATGTAATTAAGGGCAGAAATTATATAAATTTAGAGAACCAAAATATTATATATCAAAGACTAAGATTATAGAACTGAAATATTATATTTGAAAAATTAAGGATATCAATATAGCAATAAGAAATGATTCATAATTATTTAAATAATATGAAGAATATATGGTATGCATATGAAATCCATGTATGTAGGATGGTGTGCACCATTTATTATTACTCACAGTGACCGCAGAATAAGTTCAAGTCTGTCCTGGGTTCTGATTTGGAGAAGTAGTAGAAAAACTTGGTCGATCTAAGAAACACGTATAATAAGAAAAATATAATTAGATACTGACTTTCTTAATTAAGAATATTATTTTAATAAACCTATCTGTTTATTTTATTCTTTTAGACTAAATTTCTATTAATTCACTAACTTTACTATTTATCAGCAATTAATTTATTTTATCCAATTTCTGCAATTAATCATCAATTACATAATTAATTAATTAATCAAAAATACTGAAATTAACTAATAACCCAATAATCAATAATTCACCGAAATTCTAATAATATACCTTCTAAATAAAATCAACCAAAATAATAAATCAACCTCCTATAACTAATTAATCATTGTAATTATTCAATTTTACTAATTAATTATCAATATCGTCCCTAAAATAATTAAATCCATCAATAATATAAAATCAATAAATAATTCACCAATCACCTAATTAATAAAATCAATCAATCAAAATACCAAATTTAATAATTAATATCCTAAAATCAATTTAACCTCCTTAATTAACATAATTCCAATTAAAATTAATAAATCTCAACCTATAATTAAATAATCAATTAACTACCATAATTCTATCAATATACCATGTAATCAATTAAATAATAAATCAATTTTTCACAAATACTCTATTTAACTAATTACACATTCAAAATACTAAAATTCAAACAAAAATACTAAAAATTACTTAATCAATTACCTAACAATATCAAATAATCAAAATTCTAACAATTAACCATAAATATTAAAATTTCACCCAAACAATATAATCCACAATTAATCTAGCAACCAAAATAATAAAATCATTCAACCAAATATTCTAAAATTAACAAACTAATTAATAAAAAATTTAACTAAATAAATTCTAAAAATGAAATTAGTACCCAATTATTCAGTCCAAAAAAAATCACAGATCCGCGACAGAGAAGGAGAAGCTGCTGAAGCTGTAGCGCGACCATGTGAGGCTGCTGGAGCTTGCTGGAAGTGGTGGCGTGACGAGAAGAGGAGCAGAACAGGGCTGGGTCGCGCGTCAGAGGGAGGCAGAGAGGAGCTGATCGCGCGAGGAGGAGCTGGGTCGCGCAGAGAGGGAGGCAGAGCAGAGCT
>CANUEX010096364.1:0-35688 GCA_948099535.1 Jatropha multifida | reverse complement strand
TAACTTTTTCTCTTATTCTTTCAATTTTTCTGTTGAAATTTAGAACATTGCTTCGAGTTGTTCTTCACAAAACCCATCTGATAAAATCCAAGTCTTTTTTTAGTCTTAATTTCAAATTGTATTCTTTTTGTCCGAATTCTTTTAAATCTTAAACAGTTATGGTGATTTTAGGTTTTTTTTTTTTCGAAAGGTTGCTGATTTCAGGTCTTAGTTGATGAAGCAGATTTGAATTAATAATCCGAATGAATTTGAATTATTAATCCCCTAAAATCCAAATATTAAGGAAAACAAATGGAAAATTTTTATGCGAACTCCATTTTCATTCAATTTCCTAACATGTAAGTGGGCCTTGAAACCAGTTGTTTTCATTCTCAAACATAGGCAGGCTTCAGAAATCTTTGGTTTTGTTGTCTCTTACAAACTGGATTATGTGAAACTGCTGTCTTTCTGTTCTGTTTTATGTGTTATTTTTGTAACTCTACTTTTACTTGTAAAGAAATCAAAATCTTTTTTGCTGCAAATTATTATCTTCGCTATAGTTTATTATCATCATTTCAATAAATGTCCTAGATGCATCCTATAGCTGTGGTCTTGATAAAGGAAATCCCTTCATTGTCTTTGACAATTATTGTTTTTTTATTCTTCTTGCAAGCTTTTGAAAGAAATATGTCCAGAATCTTGGGAATATAATTATATATTATAGGACATGCGAAATCCAGCAACTTGATATAGGAGATCCTGACTTGAGTTGTTTTAGGAGATGAAATATAGTTCCAGAGACTTTTTTCTGGCTAGAGATTTCAGTGCCTTTTGTTTTCCCTTTATAACCTGATTTATTTATTGTTTTTTGGATGGTTATGTTCTATGCTTTTTTATTTTGCTCTAGGGAAGTAGTGTTTCTTTCTCCTTGAGTTTGCTGAAATCTTTTCTAGCATAATGGTTTGTGAGTTCGAGGAACTTGAATAGCAATGGTTTTGGGAGGCAATGTAATGCTTTACTCTGCTCCTATCAAGTTCAGGCAACAGTTATCTTGAATTTTTTTTTTTTTAAATCTAATTTGGTGGCAGCAAAACAAGCAAGTACCAGCTTATAGCGTTCTGCGCGAAGTTTGATTGGTGTGTGCAACCATCTCCCTGATCTAGGTTGAATGGAGGCTTTTAATAACTTATTATGATAAAAGAATACAGAGTATTTATCTTTTTCTTAATTAATAACTTGTTATAATCTTTATTATTTTCTAAAAATCAACTCCTATATAAAAGTAATATAAATTAAGTAATAAGTGCCTATAACACTGTTGTGACTAATGAGAATAAATTTATAGGGTCTTGGCACAAATATAACATAATCAATTGAAATCCAAATTCTGAGACCTGTAATGAGAGATGGTGGCATCCAAGCTCAGGCTGTGCCGAGCAATAGACTCGTTATATAGTCATGGTCCAGCAACTCATGAATCCTATACTCGTCTAGCGCTCGAGTGCTTTAGAGCCAATGATGTTGATCAAGCCAAGAGATTGCAAACCCATATGGATCTTCACTTGTATCAACCTAGTGACAGTTTTCTTCAAAATCGTCTTCTTCACTTGTATGCAAAATCGGGTAATGTCTCTAATGCTCGAGATTTGTTTGATAAGATGCACCAAAGAGATATTTTCTCTTGGAATGCAATGCTATCTTTGTACGCTAAAGTTGGTTTGGTTGATGATTTGTGGGTTATCTTTGACAACATGCCTTTTCGTGATTCTGTATCGTATAATACAGTAATTTTGGGTTTCACGAGAAATGGACGTGCAAGTAAGGCAGTGGAGGCTTTTCTTGTAATGCAAAATGAAGGGCTCAAGCCTACAGATTACACCCACGTGAGTGTTTTAAATGCATGTACACAGTTGTTGGATTTGAGAAAAGGAAAGCAGATTCACGGTAGGATCATTACTCGAAACTTGGGTGCCAATGTATTTATTTGGAATGCTTTAATTGATATGTATGCTAAATGTGGTGAGATTGATCGTGCAAGGCAGTTGTTTGATAGATTGGAGAATAAAAATGTGGTGTCGTGGAATTCAATGATTTATGGGTACTTGAAAAATGGGCAATGTGAAAACTGCATTGACTTGTTTCATGAGATGCAAGTGCTAGGTTTGAGGCATGACCAGTTTACTGTTTCCAATATTCTCTGTGCATATTTTCAAAGGGGGTTTACTGACGAGGCTGGTAAGGTTTTCAATGAGATTAGAAAAAAAGATAAAATTTGTTGGACAACAATGATAGTCGGTTATGCACAAAATGGGAAAGAAGGGGATGCTTTGATGTTGTTTAATGAGATGTTGTTAGCAAATGTCAGGCCAGATAGTTATACTTTCTCGAGTGTGGTTAGTTCCTGTGCCAAATTAGCCTCATTACTTCATGGTCAAGCTTTTCATGGCAAAACATTGCTTATGGGCATGAATGAAGATTTGCTTGTGTCCACTGCTCTTGTTGACCTGTATTGCAAATGTGGAGTCACTAGTGATGCTTGGATTGTGTTTTCTATGATGCCAACTCGAAATGTGGTTTCTTGGAATGCCATGATTGGTGGTTTTGCACAGAATGGAAAGGACTTAGAGGCCCTAGTTCTTTATGAAAAGATGTTGGGAGAAGATATGAAACCTGATAATATTACTTTTGTGGGAGTTCTCTCTGCCTGCATCCATGCTGGTTTAGTTGATGAAGGGAAGAGATATTTTGAATCTATGAATAAATTGCATGGACTGGTGCCTACTTTGGATCACTTTGCGTGCATGATCAATCTTCTTGGACGGTCAGGAAGTATGGACAAAGCAGTGGACTTAATTAGTAGAATGCCTCATGAGCCGAATTCCTTAATTTGGTCCACTGTTTTATCTATTTGTGCAGTGAAGGGTGACATCAAGCATGGAGAGATGGCAGCTTTCCACCTATTTGAACTGGACCCACTCAATGCTGGACCTTACATCATGTTGTCCAATATGTATGCTGCTTGTGGAAGATGGACTGATGTTGCATCCATAAGATCACTGATGAAAACTAATAATGTTAAAAAATTTGCAGCCTACAGTTGGATTGAAATTGATGGTGATGTTCACAAATTTGTAGCAGATGATCATACTCATCCAGATACAAAAATAATCTATGAAGAGCTTGATGGATTGATAAGTAAACTGCAGAAAGCTGGCTTTATTCCTAACACAAACTGGGTTCTGCATGATGTTGGGGAGAATGAGAAACGTGAATCTATTTATTACCACAGTGAAAAACTCGCTCTTGCATTTGGTTTGATAAAAAAACATCATGGACCCATAAGGATTATTAAGAATATTCGGGTTTGTGGAGACTGCCACGTCTTTATGAAGTTTGTATCTGAACTTGTAGAAAGGCCGATCATCCTGAGAGATTCAAGTAGATTCCATCATTTTATAGCTGGGAGTTGCTCTTGCAATGACTACTGGTGATATAAAGGCGAGTTAAAATCTCTATTTTCTAGTTTTACTGGTGATAGACTGATATGTTATATGAAATTTTTCATTCAATTAATCTTATTTTTTATTCATCTCTATGGGTGAGTTATGCCTTAAGTGTGTGTTTTTTTCCTTTTTCTTTTGCATTTAAGACGACTTTAGATGCTTTGGGGTTTTTGTACATCCCTGGAGAAAGTGGGTTTGAAACATCTAGATTTAACAGTCAATGGCAATATCAATGTCTATGCATGAACGAGAATAATTGAATGTCAGCATGCTAACACCAGACACCATGTGCATCTCTCTTCGTATGGGCGTTGGGTTTCTAATCCTTTTTTTTTTCCTCTTCATTTCCTATTCTCTCAACCACCCTCAGGTCTTGCAATTGCTGCTTTTGCGTGAAATTTTGCAATCTTCATTCTTTCTTCCAAGAATGCTCTGTGTTCAGCAATCTAAGGTGAATTCAATATATTCCTTGAAATTTACAGTATATATATATTTAATAATGGACTGTTAGATTTAATATTTTGCATAGGTCTCATTTGGCATGACAATGTAATTTTTTTTTTTTTGAAAGGAAACAATGTGAATATTAAAACATTAGAAAATCACTATTTAACCCAAGGAAGTACTCAGAATCATTTACTTTAATTAGCTAACTAATTTTGATATTAATTTGAATATTCCCATGAATTTGCAAGTTTATAATTATACTATGCTAGTTTAACTAAGAATTTCCAAATACTTAAATAAATAGAACATAGCTAATAGAGCTTTATCATTTAAGGTTAAATTTCAATGTGATGAAATTTTAACTATTATCCAAGAATAATTATTCATTCTTGGTAGAACGAGGAGTTATCTCCGGACCTTTTTAATGTGGATTGATCATCCTTCAAGCAGTTGAGTGTAAAGGTTTTTGGTCCTCCAAACAAATGTACTTCTTAGCGATAGAACTTGTGTTGTTATTCTTATGGGAATTAAGGCTGCTTGCTAACCCGACTAACACTCTGTTGTCTCCCCAGAAATGCTTTATTCTAGCACTAATTAAAACTTTAATGCCACTAGTTAAACTTTAATGTGTCCTCAAGTAATAAATTTGAAGTTACGTGACCATTTGATGCCACTAGTTAAACTTTTGGAGGGAGTTTGTTGCTTAATAATATGGGATATCTGATTTTCATGGAATAATTCACTGCCTGAATGCATCAGAATAATTTTTTTTTTTAGCATTATTACTATTTTTTCGACATGAGTTGTGCGTCAGACGTTGATACAGTGGATATTTGACATTTTATTTTGTACAGGAAGCCACACATGAAATCTATAAGCATACTGACAGCAACTAGATTGGAGACCCGGACCCTGATCAATGCCACCAATTGAGAGATGAACTCTAGGTGCCCTGGCTGAGCTGCTCCAGTGCCATCAATTGAGAGATGAACTCTAGGTACCCTGGCCGCGCTGCTCCAGTAACTATTTCCTCTGTGAAGCAACGATCTATCGAATCAGGGTCTATGCCTGTTGCCCCTGGCAAGATGAGTTTAAGCTTCACTGCAGTATACGCTATACATTTTCTTCCCTGTAAGATTAATGAAATGGTCACCGTGGGATCCAACAGATCATCAATATTTGTCAGTACTTATTTTTAGTAACGTTTCAAAAATGAAAAATAAAAAGATTTGTAATGTCTACGCAATTGTATTGTGGATGCACATTGCTAAAGTATCCTCAGCAAATTCAAACTTCAATTTTCAATTTCAAATATGGCTTCAGTAATTAGAAATATTCAAGTTCAATTTGATTTTTATATAAAAAAAAGAAATGAAAGGGGCATTTGGAGGAGATTTTTTATGAATATTGTAAAAATATAAACGAAAAATGCAATTACTGTCTCATCCAGTGGTAGATATGCAGGAACCAAGAGCTTGGAGTTGGAGAGACTGAAAAGGAACAGTTACCTCATAATCTTTCATGTAATCCTCCAAATAAGGTACAAAACCATCAAAGTTTCTTACCTATCAAAGGCTAATGCCACATGCAATTAAATGTTTTATGAACCTAAATTGTTATTTTGAGTCCATTTCCCATTGACCATATGGAAGTTCTAAAATTAGATATATTCAACTAAACTAAGCCCAAATCTCTATTTAGAAATAGTATCAGACAACCAAAATTTATTAAACAACAAATTCAGTGACAATTTATATGCCTTTTCATTACAGGTTAGTAAATTATTTAAAAATTAATTTTTTGTACAATTTATATCTTGAACTCGCACCAAAAGCATAGCATGCCCAATTTTTATTCCAAAAAATAAATTGGACACTTTGTTCTTTTGGTGCAACTTCAAGGGACAAATTGTACAAAAAGAAAAGTTCAAAGGGGCAATTTGAGCCTTAGTCCAATTTTTAATGGCAAAATACCTCAATTCATTCTTGAACTTTTTTACCTAACTGAGAGTAGATTGAAATTACAAACAGATGCTCTTTGGTGATATAAGAGCATCAAATTATTATCCAATTTTTTATCTATCATTACCTTGTGATTCTCTCACATTTAAAGCTTTACTGGGGAAACCACATAAGAGCAATATGGACTACTTTTTTTTGGCTTCTTTCTAATGTTGCCAAATTAAGTAAATTTTTCTGTATATAAATAGAATGGACGGAGTATTAAATGGTACTAATTGAGATTTTTTTTCTGATTTTATTTAATTTTAAGGTTTTAATATCAAACGTTATATTTTATTGTTAAGATTTGGATTAAAGTAGAAAACCAATATAACAAATCAAATTAAAAGATTTCATAAAAGTAATAATTTCTTATTTTATATTTTAGTCTAATTTGTCATTATTAAATGTAACTATATATTGTTTTATCCATCCCAATGTTTTCATTCTAGAAGAAAATAATGATTATATTATAAAGAACAATCCACCATTACAAGACAAGAAATAGAAATACGAACCTCTTAAATACATACTGAGACATCTAAAGAAGAAAGAGCTAACTTAGAGAGAGCATCTCTAAGCAGAAACATCCCATATTGATATATTCGTATTCTGGGAAAATAGAAACAACTCATCAGATTGAAGCGTGAAGGAAGAAAACCCAGTTCTAATGCAGATTAAGCACCAGATATAGCTGCCTCCACTTCCGCTTGTTCTGTAGATAATAAAACTGGAATTCTCTTACACCCAGCTGCCATAGCCTGCCCAAGATTGTTTCTGATAACAAAACCAAGCCCACAATCCTGTCTTTCCGATACAGAAGCATCAACATTGACTTTAAAAGTACCACGCTCTGTTATTGCCGGTCTCGTATCTCCAGAATTTGATATATTTTTATTATTTCAAAAATATTTGGAAGTAAATAATAAAAATAGCGTAGGTTGATCTTAAACTCAACATTTATATAGTAAATCGATCCAAAAATTATTCGAGCTGAATAAAATATTTAATAAAAATTTAAGTTTAAAACTGAACATTCGTCCACTGCCTAAGGTAGGTGGTGTGGTTGTTTTAGGGTTTCATGCATGTTGCAGATCAACAACAATGCTGAATACATAATTTAATCCTTGGCATTTAACAGAAAGATCGTGACTACTAGAGAAGTTGTTCCTTGGAGGGCTAGACTCCCTTTTACATGGTATAGTAAAACTGATTAAAGTTTCTCAGGATCAACAAAATAATTCAACAACAGCAAACAAATGATATGATTTTGCACCCATAAATCCATAGCCAAAATTCTTTTTATTTTTTTATTTTTGATACACATCATGTTTTACAAGTTGATATGCTGGATATTCAACATGCAATTTGATACAAGAAAGCATGAGTTATACTGGACATTCAACACGCTATCTGACATAAGAAGGGATACGTGAAATCTACAAGCATAGTGGCAGCAACTAGAATGAGACCCGGATACCGAGCAATGCCATCAACTGAGAGATGAACTCTGGGTGCCCTGGCCATGCTGCTCCAGTAACCAAATTTCCATCAGTGTAGCAACGATCTATCGGATCAGGTTCTAACCATGTTGCTCCTGACAAGACAACATTAAGCTTCACTGCAGGATATGCAGTACATTTTCTTCCCTACGAGTTGATTCATATAAAGGTTAATGACATCGGAGCTTTGGTTAAATCAACATTCGTTCTCTTCTAAAAATAAATCAAATAAAGAAAATCAAATTTTCAAGAATGAAAAATATCAAGATTAATTTCTACAATAAGTTTATTATTAATGTATATAGCCAAGATATCTATGCCTTTCCCTAGAAAGAGCAAGTGGGTAACATCGAGGAGATATACAGTACAAGTCTTAGAACAAAAACCAATACCAAAACCTGAAACAAGTGCCAACAAAAACTTAATCCAATGGAATATGCATAGAAGAACCCAGAAGATATCATTTATCACTCAAGTAAACATTAACAGTCCAATTCCAATTGAAATAAGATTTCCTTTAAATAGATAAAATATAGTATCTTTTTTTCCCTGCCAAGTATAGAATCTTTGATTTAATCCAACAGTACCTGCTCTCTCATCACTCACTTTTTCAAACAATCATTAGACTCTAAGGGCAAACATGTATCTATTTACAAGAAATAGGGTAGGAGAAATAACTACATCCAAATGGATATCCAACAATGGGTCTTTGAAAGATAATCCGGTGAAGTTATAACATACTTATATTACTAGTTGAACTTATCTTTCAGCAATAGGTGCCAAGTCCCATGTGAAAACTTTGTCACATCTCCAAATTACATGCCAACACAAAGTCACTTTGTGCCTCAAGCTAACACTGAATGGCACAGTTCGGGCATCTTGTTCTTGGAAAGAGTAAAACTACAGATTAAAAGATGACAATATACATGTAAAGGGAGAAACGTTCCTTTTCTGCTTAGTTCATAGAGAGAGTGGTGGTGCCATGTTTCTAATCAACATGCACATAAGTTTAGTTGTTCACATGGAAGACAAGTAGACATGGGTGCCTGCATGCACAATGTGCATATATAACCAAAAAAGTCTCACTTCAAAACAACATAAAAGAAACTACCTTCAGAACACCAGCAGCAGCTAATATCTGCGGCCCATGGCAAATGGATGCCACAGGCTTCATAGATCCCATGAATTCTTTCACCAAGGATATCACTGTCTCATCTAGTGCCAAATATTCTGGAGCCCGGCCTCCTGGGATAACAAGAGCATCATAACTTGAGGCATCTAACCCTTCGTAGGATGCAGTTAAAGTGAAATGGTGGCCCGGCTTCTCACTGTAAGTCTGGTCCCCTTCAAAATCATGGATAGCAGTCGGGCAGGAATCCCCAGACTTTTTCTTGGGACAAACTGCATCAACATGGCAACCAAGAGCTTGAAGAGATTGAAAAGGAACAGTTACCTCATAATCTTCCATGTAATCCTGCAATCAAGGTGCAAAAGTAGTAAAGATATTTAGCAATGATGATTAATTATCAAATACAAATGCCATGTATGTGATTGAAAAATGTTCTGTGAACAGGAATTTTTTTCCTCTGCTATTATTTTGGAATGATAAGTATTAAATCTATTTTCCAATCATTACATGCCAATTTGAAAATTAGACTTAATTCAACTGAACTTAACCCAAATTCCAACCTAGAAAAATAAATTAGACAACCAAAATTCATTCAGAAAAGGAATTACAATTATTGTACATTTATGTATAGGTGATTCCAGTGTCTAAGACTCTCCATAGATGCACCGTCTTCCATAACCCATAGAGAATTAAGTCACTCCAACTGATACCAAGCAAAACAGGCATCCAAACATGCTTTTTTTTTCCCTTTTTTTTTCGTGAAGTATGCACGGTTGCTCAAAACAGAGGTATTTTACTTAATACTCATTTCTTGTTTCAAGTTTCCACATCATAAATTTCATTTACATGGTACCAATTTCATTTTATTAATTTCCATGCAAACATATTGTATTTATTAACATAATTATCATCAATTTTTTTAGTGATGCAGCAAATATAATTAAAGAAAAAAACACAAACAAGCAAAAAATTATATCTGCAGAGTGAATGAAATGATTAATACATAAGTTAAAAAAAAAAAAACCAATATATACATATACAAATGAAGCTCTTTTACATAGTTTCACCATCCTTCAAATCTCCAAAAACTTGTTCTTGTGTGCATATCCATGTGTGGGATATGGGTAGTTTACGAATACATATTTGGAGGTGAGAAGTAATGATTAATTCTCTTCTACATAGCTTCACCATCCTTCAAATTTCCAATAAGTTGTGCTTGCATTCATATCCATGTGTATGCATATTTATGAAAGCATAAATAAGTTGTGCTTACAAGGGTAGTTTATGAATGCATATTTAGAGATTAGAAGTAGAGGTAAATTTATTACCTTTGAATTGCCACGTCCCTTTCTCCTCTCTTAATATGTGTGAGCCAATTTCCATTAACTCGAAATATCTTTTCTTTCATATGCATGCTATTTCTTAAATAATTATAAATCTAGGAAAAAGGAGAAAAACACGCACACATACACACACGATCAAGTAAGTGAATTGAACTTACCCCGCAGAGAACCAGAATCCTTTTGTCTGAACCAGTAATGACACCTCCTAATGCCTTCACAAAAAGCCGAATGAACTCAGGATGCCCCTCATATGTAGCCCCAGTAATTATATTGCCATCAGCAACACAAGTGGCCATGGTTTGAGGTTCAACCCAATGAGCACCAGCCTCAATTAGTACAGGTCTAACAGGAGGGTATGCAGTGCACTTTTTACCTTTCACCGATCCTGCAGCTGCCAAAATTAACTGTCCATGACAAATAGAAGCAATAGGCTTTGCAGCATCGAAAAATCTTCTGACACAATCTAACACAGATTCATTCATGGCAAGGTATTCAGGAGCTCGTCCTCCCGGTATCACCAACCCATCATATTTGCCAAAGTCAATTTCATCAAACGTCGCATTGATAGCAAAATTGTGCCCACGTGACTCAGAGTATGTCTACAATCAAAAAGAAGCAAATGAATTCAACATATTTTTTTGTGATTCATTCAATCGGTGAGATACACAAAATGCGCTAGCTCACCCACTGTCAATTAAATAGAAACCTATTAACGATTCTATTAAACCTTAAACAGCGAATAATTTGTGATCAACATTGAAATTAAAAAAAAAAAAAAAGGCGCACGAATTCAACCAAAAAACACAAAATGAAAGTAAAACGAAATTTTTTTTTTTCATAAATGTAAAAGGAACAGGACCTGATGACCAGACGACTCATGAATTGCAGTCCGGCAAAACTCGCCGGCTTTCTTGCCAGGGCAGGCGGCATCAACAGCCACTCCATAGGCGAGCAAAGCTTGAAAAGGAACCATCGCCTGCCAAAACAACCAAAACAGTAAGGAAATTATCGACAATCAAACAAGGGAGAGAGAAATCAAAAGAAACTAACCTCAGAATCCTCCATGTAATCCCCGCATAATAGCAGAACGCTCTTCTGAGACTTGGAATTAGCCATTTCCAAGAGAGTGAACGTCACCGAGTGAATAGAGTCTCTCCAGGGACTTCTAGTGACTTCGAGCTCTGTCCTCTTATACACACAAGAAAATATGCGAGTGGCGAGGAAACGAGTGTGATAGAATTTAAAAAACAATAATTATTTATGGAACGAATCGGAAAGAGGACGCGTACAGCTAGGAGACGAATGAGGCGTATTAAAAATCTAATGAGGATAAAATGTAAATGCAAACTGTAGAAGTACAAAACGACGTGGTTTTGGAAAGAGTAGGAAATCGATTGAATGACATCATCAGAGTTAGAGGTCGGTCAGACGAAGCAAGAAAGAGTCGAAAAACACGAAAGAATGTCGAGTCCTCACAATATACACACGAGGAAAGGAAGCTCTTATTCGTCTTCTTCCTTGATTCGGCAATGTATTGCTTTTTGGTGTTTGATTAAACCTGCATGATTTGATACCGATTGGAGCCGTAGAACGGTATCTCGTTGGTAAAATGAAATAGATTGAAAAAACAGGAAATGCAACGGTGAGAAGGTTGATATGTGGGTTAGTTTAGAATTCATACGCCCTAGTTGATGGAGTTTTGGAGCAGCAGAGCAAATAATTGGAGTGGTTTGAAGTACGTATGTTGTGTGAGGCAGAGAAAGAGAAATTACAATGGAGGTAAGACAGGGTACACTGGTAATTGATCAGGCAATTGTTTGACTTTTTTAAGGGTTTTAAATTAAAAGACGTAGAAGGAATAAATTACATAAACATAGATAAACTGTACTTCTTGCAAGCTCAATGTTGATGCCTTTCAGTCATTTAAAGTTCCATGACATCAGAGCTCGCCTCTTCTGAAGTTCATAGTATTGGCAGTCACTTGTTCCGTTTATCTTTAGTCCTACTGCATAATGATGAAAAAAACATTCTTCTATGTATCTATCTTTATCTATACTTCTATATATATATATATATATATATATATATATATATATATAAAGAGGCAATAATCAGATTTCTCGACTATTAGTGTTTTAATCAGATTTTTCGACTATTAGTGTTTTCATCAATTTTTTGAGTAAATAATTATTCCTTATTAGTAGATCATAATGTTATTTTGATTCATTAGACCTTCAAATGAATTAAAAGAAATTATTTTTGAAATAAATACAAACAGTAAAAAAATTTAAGTTTTATCTTTGTTAAATTTATTTTTTAATAAATATATATGATAATGATATATTTAAAAATATTTTTATAATTTATTTATTTAACATTTAATACTTTTAGGATATAGATAAAAAAAAGAAAGAAAATATATTTTTTTATTAATATTTTTTTCTTTATGTTTATATTATTTGATTGGATGTATTTTTTTAAAAATAAATTTTTAAATATAATATATATAATTTTTATTTAGGAGAGATAAAAAAAGAAGAAAAAAGTATATTTTTTTTATTAATTTTTTTATGTTTGCATGATTCAATTAGATATATTTTTAAAAAGTAAATTTTTAAATAAAATTTGCATAATTAAACATGAGAAATTTAAAATATATATAATATTTTATTGATATATTTATATATCTATATATATTGAAATATTTTTTTGTTTGGTGAATTTTGAAAGAGTTTTATCTTTAATAATAATTTTTTATTTTTTTTTCATTACCGAATAATTTGTAACTACTATCATTTTAATTTAGTAAAAGATTTATATCTCTTTGCGATAAATATATGGTCTATTGATGATTAAATATTTTTGATTTTTTTAATATTTTTTCTTTTATATTCTAAATCTGTTTGATTTTAAAAAAATAGTGTTTAAAAGATCGAAAAAAAAAACTTAAACTATATAATTCTTTGAATCACTTTTTGAGATTTCAAAAATTTGTGTGCATGTGTATATATTTCACTAGGTAAATAATATTGCTGCCCTAGCCAAAGTTAATTCTATTATTAATTTAAATCACCCTCTCGTTTCTTTTCTTTTACCTAACGATAATAATTTATTATTATTTTTCATTATAATTTAATATAAATATTAATTTGGAGTTAAATGTAGAGATTGAAGATTGAATGGTGACTTTATCTTCTTTTTGTGCACCTATTAGGATTTTAAAATTTTACGTTTATAAATTAGAAAGTCAAGGATTAGATCTAGGGATTGGGTTGAATTTTATTCAGAAACCACTTGATTATATGAAAATAGAATTAAGTACATAAGAGGCATTATATTAAGTAATTTGTACCTCAAAGTATAATATGAATTAACCATTTCTTTTTATTTTAATATAAGCAAAACTTATGCTTTAATATTATATATATATATATATACATACATATATATATATATATATATATATATATACATACATATATATATATATATATAAAATACATAACGAGGATGGTCAACGTGTAATGCACGTCACACAAAAAACTAGTAATAATAAAATATATAAAAGGTAGCATTAGACTCCTAAATTAACTCTAATTTATAGTTAATATATGACTCTTATTCTTTATGCTGTGCGGATTATTCGAAGTTCAGTATATATACTCCAAATTTACCCACAAGGATAGATTAATTCACATTTCACTACTGCTCAAATTCTAAGAGTATAACACTGGTCATTATATTTAACATGTCATAGTTTTTCTTGAATATAAAAACTGAGTGAAGTTGAATATATGTGTAATCGAGTTTGAAAAAATAATATTGTGGTGTTGTATTTCATCAAATAGGGTCATATATATATACAAGGTATTATAAACCTATTGGGAATCTAACTCCTAGTAGGACTCTATTTACAACTAATCCTTAACACTCCCCCTCAAATTAGAGCATAGATGTTAATTATGCCCAACTTGTTATAAAGATAGTCAACCTGAAATCCATTTAGAGTTTTTGTAAATATATCTTCTAATTGTTCACTCGTTTTAACGTTTCCTGTAGAGATAACATCCTGTTGTATCTTTTCATGAATGAAATGACAAGCAATCTCAACATGTTTTGTTTGTTCATGGAATACTGGATTTGATGCAATGTGAAGAGCATCTTTATTATCACACCATAATTTTACAGGCAAGGATGACTTGAAGCCAATTTTCTCTAACAACTGAAGAATCCAAATTAATTCACAAGTAGATTGAGCCATAGCTTGATATTCTAATTCAACACTCGAGTATGAAACTACATTTTGTTTCTTGCTTCTCCACGATATCAAGTTTCCACCCACAAAGACACAATATTCTAAGGTTGACCTTTTATCAATCTTTGAACGTGCCCAATCCGCATATGAAAAACACTCAATGTTTAAATGCCCATAATTACTATAAAGTAGACCACGACCCGGATTACCTTTCAGGTAGCACAAAATCTATCATAAAGCTTTTCAATGGATAACAATAGGAGGAGAAGACATAAATTGGCTTAAGACACTCACAGAGTAAGCAATATCTGGATGTGTTACCGTAAGGTAATTCAATTTATCCACCAATCTTCTATACATCTCAGGATCATCAAATAACTCACCATCAATTGAAAGTTGCAAATTAAGAGTCATTGGAGTACTACATGGCTTGGCACTCAACTTTCCAGTTTCCTTTAGTAAGTCAAGAACATACTTCCTTTGAGATAAGAAGATGCCTCTCTTACACCTAGATACTTCAATACCCAAAAAATACTTTAATGGCCCTAAGTCTTTTGTCTAAAACTGAGTCTAGAGAAATGACTTGAGTGATGTAATGCCAGCTGAATCACTCCCTGTAATAACAATGTCATCAGCATAAACTACAAGTAGAATCAAACCAGTCTTAGCCCTTCTGCAAAATATAGAATGATCAGAAGTACTCTTTTGCATGCCAAATTGGTATATCACATTGCAAAATCTACCGAACCAAGCTCAAGGACTCTATTTTATCCATAAAGAGATTTGCAAAGTTTACACACTTTGCTCGACTCCCCCTGAGCAACAAAGCCTGGCGGTTTCTCCATGTAAACTTTCTCTTGAAGATCCCCATGAAGAAAAGCATTCTTAACATCCGGTTGATGTAAAGGCGAAGCAAAAGTAGCTGCTAAGGAAATAAACAAATGAACAAAAGACATTTTGGCAATAGGAGAAAAAGTGTCAGAGTAATCAAGGCCATAAATTTGAGAATAGCCCTTAGCAACTAGGCGAGCTTTTAGACGAGCAATAAACCCATCAGGATTCATTTTAATGGTAAAAATCCACTTACACCCAATAGCTTTCTTACCTATCGGGACAGGCACAAGATCCCAGGTACCATTAGTATCTAAGGCAACCATCTCCTCTTTCATTGCTGCACACCAACCAGGATGGGATAAAGCTTGAACAACAGTTTTAGGAGTAGAAACAGTGTCTAGGTTACTGACAAAATAACGAGAGGAAGTAAAAAGATAATCATAATGGATAAAAGAAGAAATAGGATAGGTACATTGGCATTTACCTTTTCGAAGAGCAATGGGAAGGTCAAGGTCTGTCTGAGGAGTGGATGGCACAGGCTCAGGTTGAGTAGAGGTAATCAAATTTTCTGTTGAAGCGACTGGTGGGGGAAGTGAGTCAAGAGTCCCTAGTCTTCTGGAATAAACCTATTTAAAATGAGGACGAGCAGATGCAGGTGCAGGAGCAGGAATAGGAGTAGCAGATGCTATAGTAGGAGTAAGTGCAAGATCAGAAATAGGAGCAGTAGAAGCTGTAGCAAGAGTAGGTGCAAGATCAGGAATAAGAGTACGAGTAGAAGAGCTAGGAAAGTGTAGACTAAAAGCTCATCATCCTCCCCCCTCACTCTTATATATAGAAGAAGAAAAAAATGGAGTAGTCTCAAAGAATGTGACATTTACAGAAACAAGATAACGGTCAAGATAGAGAGAGAAACAACGATACCCCTTTTGATGCTGAGAATACCCAAGGAAAACGCAATGGAGGGACTTTGGATCTAATTTTGATACTTGTGGATGAAGATCACGAACAAAACAAGTACAACAAAAAAATACAAGGTTCAATGGGGAATAGAAGCTTAAAGGGAAACAATACATTATAAGGAATTTTACCACTAAGTACAGAGGAAGGCATGCGATTGATAAAAAAACATGCAGTAGAAACAGCATCAGCTCAAAAATGTTTAGGGACCTTCATTTGAAATAGAAGTGCCCTAGCAACCTCAAGAAGATGTCTATTTTTTCTTTCTGTAACCCCATTTTGAGAAGGAGTATCAACACAAGACGTTTGATGGAGAATGCCATTTTGTGATATATAAGATTGGAATGAACTAGATAGATATTTTTTAGCATTATCACTTTGCAGTATGCAAATAGAGGTATAAATTGAGCTTTATCTCAGCACAGAAGGAACAAAAAATGGAGAATATCTCAGAACGAGTTTTCATTAAAAATAACCAAGTAACATGGGAATAATCATTCATAAAAGTAACAAAATACTTAAATTCAGTTTTACAAATAACAGGACATGGACCCCAAACATCTGAATGAACTAACTCAAAAGGAGACGAAACCTGTTTATTAACTCGAGGAACTAAAGGTAACCGATGATGTTTGGCAAATTGACAAGATTCACATTCTAAAACTGATAAAGATTGAAACTGCGGACATAACTTCTTTAAAGTTGATAATGAAGGATGACCCAAACGGCAATGAATCTCAAGAGGAGATAGAGCACCCGCACAAGCAAGAGATAACGAAACTGGTTCATTTAGAAGATAAAGGCCACTATACTCACGTCCTCTACCAATAATCCGCTTCGTCAAAAGATCCTGAAACACACAATAGGTAGGATAAAATTTAACTCAACAGTTCAACATACGAGTAATTTTGCTAATAGACAATAAATTAAATGAAAAAAGAGGCAAGCAAAAAATAGAAGACAATGGAAGAGATGGGATGGGATTAGCGGTTCCAATATACTTGACAAAAGATGTGGACCCATCAGCAAAAGTAACATGATGATTAAATTGTTCAGGTTCTTTTAATGAAGATAAAAGACTAGGGTTACCTATCATGTGATCTGTGCAACCAGAATCAATGACCCACTCTGATGAGGTAGACATGAGACATGTATTAGGAGTATGTGAATTGGTAGTAGCAGCAATTGAGGAATCAACAGACTTAGAGGAATGGTATCTAGAGAGCTCAGCATACTCCGTAGCAGAAATTGTTACAGTGTTGGCAGAAGAAGCAATTGCAGAATCTTGAGTGGCCATATTTGCCCTTGGTGGCTTATTTATTAGTTTCTGGCAATATCTTTTAGTGTGACCAAGTTCATAGCAATAATGGCAAATAACAATGCTTGTTTCCCAATTGGTTGCTCCACTATTACGGTTATTTCCTCCTCTTCCTATGGTTCCTAGCTGTCTAGCTACCTGATTACGACTCATAAGGGCACTACTTTCAAAAGAGGAAGGTGTATGAGATCCTTCTGTACGCAGTAATCTTGTGAAAGTCTCCTGAAGGGAGGTAATGTCATTACTTGAAAGAACCTAAGATTTGGCAGTGTCAAAAACTGGTGCAAGACCTGCAAGAAAACTTATCACAGCCATTTGTTCTCATTGAGTCTGTTGAACCTTAACGTCGGTGCTAAAAGGCAATAAAACATTAAGCTCCTCATAAATCTTCTTAAACTCCATGAAATAAGCTGTAAGGGGCTTATCTTGCTTGTTAGCCCAATAAAATCCTTTACAAACTTCATACATATGAGGCAAATTGCCTTTTCCCAAGTACAAAAATTCAAGATACTCCATTAGCTCTTTAACAAACTCATAGTGATTAATTAAACCAATTATTTCACTGTCAATAGAATTTCTAATCTGTAGAAATAACTTAGCATCTTTCCTTAGCTAACTTTGCCTAGTGTTACCAATTGGTGGATCATCAGTTAGATGATCATCCTTTTCAACACTCCGCAAATAAATTCTAATTGTCTTACTCCAATCTAAATAATTAGTCCATTTCAGTTTATGTTATATGATTTTATTCATTGTTGGAATCAATTCAGTAATAATGACTTTTGTATCTTGGGGTTCAGTATCCATTATGAGTAAAAACTAAACACTCCAACAAAAACTGAGACACAAAATAATAACACGAACCGAATAGAATCGAAGCTGCAAACTGCAGTAACAAAAATAAAGAAAACACCTACCAGAATGTTGCCAGATTGGAGAACTAACCCTCGAAAACTATTATTGACATCAAATCGACCCTAAAATTGGAAGGCCGATCGCTAAAAATCCCCGGACGCGCCTCCACTCGCCGGCGCATGGGATAATGTTAGAATCTTCTAATGGCTCATGAGGCTCACTCGCTACTCACCTGGTCACCGGAATTTAGGGAGGTACCCATTGGAGGTTGCTCTTCCTCCCTTGGGTGGCGGTGAGACAAGAAATAAAGTCTAGGTGGCTGACTTAGAGTGACAGCCTCAAATCACAAGAAATTGTTTCTGACCTAGAAGCTTTATAGCGAAATAGCAGAAAATTAATGAGCCAAAGGCTCTGATACCATATAATCGAGTATGGAAAAATAATATTGTGTTGTTGTATTTCATCAAATAGGGTCATATATATATACAAGGTATTATAAACCTATTAAAAATCTAACTCTTAGTAGGACTCTATTTACAATTAATCCTTAACAATATGTTTTAATAAATATGAGTGCATGATATACTTATATATCTAAATCAATTCTGATTAGCTATGAAAATACATATAATTTATCTGATCCACATTTTTTTTATTTATGGAAAAGTCACAATTCATGAAGCAAGTCAATGTCTCTAGTTGAAATCAATAATTTAATATATTCAAAGTATATCTAGTCTGCTTGTACATGAAGAAGCCTCATAATATCATATGAAGATAGAGCTACATGCATGTACTCCCTGAAGGAATAATACATTAGCAAAAATAAGACAAACATAGTTTTGTCCAAAATTCTTAAATGATGATCTATAAAGTAACGATAATATCGATATTCAACATATTCACACATGTAAAAATTTTATTGATTTGCTTATCAAAGCATTTCCTACTACAGGTTTTGAATTGGATACATAAACTCATGAATTTTAACTGATATCTTTATAAGGATATCTTTATAAGGGGAGTAAATACATATTGCACCCTTTTTTTAATCAACTTTTTTTCATTGGATTTTCCTGATAAATGCTTTAATAAGACAACTTATAACATGGGTACTCTTTTTTTCTTTACTAGATTTTTCTACCATTGGATTTTTTCTAATAAAATTTTATCAATACATTTTATTAATGGACATTCAAGGGGAGTACTATAAATAATTTATTTGTGTGGATATCTATAACTCCTATAATTTATTAAATAATTTAATATCATAAATTTTATAACTTCCAAAATATTTAAATTGCATAGTTATGAATACTAATTATTTTATTTATGTTTTAGGTTAATTACACCATTGGTGTATGACTTTTTCAATTTTGCTATTTTGATATTTGAACAGAAAAATTTTCGATCAGGTGTCTAACTGTCTAAATATTTTTCAATCGGATGTCGATTGCATATGTGATATGTTGGACTTCACATCTGGCTCAAAATGGGAACACGCGTCACTACATTAATAATGATGTGGAATGTAGACTTCCAAATGACCTTTTCACATGCGTTTCATGTGTCATTTAATATCAACAAGGCTTTTTACTCTTATTAACAATCAACCTAATATGAGACTACACAAGAGAATTAAAATAACAGTGTTTTGCTTCCCTTGCAATGATCTTCATTAGTATAGGCAAAACAAAACCTAAAGAACATATATATATATATTTTGTTTTGGACATGCAAGGTTTTGCAAAGGTGAAAGGAAATGAAGATGGGCTTTTGATAAGAGTAGTCCATGATTTGTACATGTTAGTGCATTACCAACAGCTTAAAGGGGAAGTTTGCACAAGATTTCTGCCATCAATTTATTAGCCATGTTATCCATTATCATCTTTTTTGCAATAAAAAAAAGAGCGCAATAGAGATATTGACACAAGCATAAAAGAAAAACAGAAATAAAAACTTGCATTAAATTTTTTTCTAAGTGAAATAATCCCTAAATACTAATTCTAATCCAATGAAATTGAAATTTGCATTGCCATTTGACAAATTAATGCAAACTTAAATAAGCTTCATTTGTAATTTTGAAAAAAAATCATTAAAGATAATACTGAAAATAGTTTAAATGATAGTTAAATACACTTACTCTTCTTCCTTTCCCTATTGGATCATTTGCATGGCTTTGGATAACATATTTCCACATCAATTTTTTTGTCAAGTAATGCTAGGTTTTATATATATGGGTGTAAAAAAAGGCATCTCCATTGAACCTGAGATTCTTGAACATATATAAGAGCCCGTTTAGTATAAATGACTTCCATAAAATTTTGTGAAATTCATTTATAAATTCATATTTTTGTGTTTGGAATGAAAAAAATATAGATTTCAATTTTATGAATTTAATTTCACGGAATTTAATATAACTACACCAAATTTTACAAAAATTGGTGGAATTTTCAAATGAATTCTACAAAATTAAACGCTCCAATTTTTTGTGACAACCCTCTTCTTCTACAAATTCAATTTTTTAATTTTTTTTTAGTTATTTAACTTATTTATTTTATTAAACTTGATCATAATAATAAACGATTAAATTTTATTTGACAAAGCTACCCCCTATAAACTGAAGTATTTCCTTTCTTTTTCCTTATTTTGTTTTTTTTTCTTTTTGGATTCCATAGTTATTATGTCGAAACTGCAATTTTTGTCCTATGCACTACTGTTTTCAAATATAATTAACAACAATAATAACCTTCTCAAATATTTTTGTAGTTTCTAAATTAATTAGTTAAATTGTAGCATAGCAAACATGATAAATTCATTTGCAAATGAATTCTAACAAATGAATTCTACTTAGAATTCAATTACAAATAAATTCCATAACTATCATTTATTTATTTCAAACAAGCCGTAAATTAAACAATCAAAATTTTCAAGGATAATCAGATTGAGCTCTAAGATTTTAAATATTTGAGAGAATTGAGGTCAAAACCAACAATAACTATGTCACTAAGCCACAAAATCCTATTTCAGGCTAGCCCAAGATGGCACTAAACCTCCACTTCAAGACCCAATAACTCTCTATTCTTTCCTTTTATTGTTGTACATTAAAGATTTTTGTTTGGTTCTTCTTTTTTTTTTCTTTTTCAAAAATGAACCGCAGATCTTAGGTTTGGACATGATTGAGATGGAAGAAGTAGTGTCGCGATTGCCTCATTTTCTTGTTGTAAAATAAATCACTAATCTTAACAATATTTAACGATTTCTTCGTAACTATTTTTTCCTTTTTTCCTCATATTTTCTTTTTACTTTGTTGAAACTCAATAGAGATTATTTATTGAGTTACATAAATGAATTCAAATGAAAAATTGAAAGTATGTCGACATGGTAGTTGTATCAATGAAGATTTGCGTCTGAGGTGAAAGGGAGGTTTCAGTCAGGTTGATTGTTAATGAGGGTAAAAAAGTCTTTTGGCATTAAATGACATGTGAAACATGTGATAGAGTAATTTGTAAGACTACATTACATGTCATCTGCTGATGTGATGAGGGGTAGGTTGCATTTTGAGCCAAATGTGAAATAAGGCGTGCCATGTATGCAAAAAACACCCAATTGAAAAATTTTTTAATTGTTAGACACTAATTCGAAAATTTTTCAGTTCAAAAACCAAAATAGCAAAAATTGAAAAGTTCAAACAAAAAAAATGATAATTAATGATATTTTGTGACTTACAAAATGTATATTTATTATCAAGTGCCTATAAACATATATATTTTGTATTGAAATGAAATTATAATTCTTTTGAATTGTTTTTTATTATTCTTTGTATTAAGGGTCTGTTCAACAAAATTAGCTATATTGATAGCTATTAGCTATTTCAATAACTTTTTATAAAATGCTAAAGCCTAAACGTTACATGAGTTCACTTTCTATAAGATACTACCTTAATATCTAAAAATTAGTTCAAAAAATATGTATTGAATACTGTAAAAAATAACATTTAGCGTTTTGACTGGTCAAAATACTAAAAATTACTTAAAAAGCGTTTACCGAACATAGTCTAAAAACATTTCTCATATTAATGTTTTACTTTTTTATAACACTATAAATTCATATTTTTGCTTCTTAAAGAAAGGGAGAAAAATATAAATAGGTAAAAAAATTATAAAAGTGAAAACGATAAAAGGTTGTTGTTCTAGTAGCTAGCAGTTATTAGTTGTTCTAATAATAATTAATTTTTTATATAACTGTCAGCTGTTTCACTAGCGTTAATTGTTAGATATTAGTTATCGTCAGTTGTTGGCTTTTTATATAATGATTTAAAATAAAAGTGTTTAATAAAAAATAACTATTTAATTAGCTGTTTAATATAAAATGATAAAAAAGTATGAAAGTGTGAAGAATAAAGTAAAGACAACAAGCGATAAGAGACCTTAATAAAAATAAGTTTCATCAAACACTGTTTCAAGCTCTAAACTGCTATATAATTAATTAAGATTGTGTTTTGTTCCAATCAAAATATTAAGAGTCGGTTTGGAATAAATAAATGCCACAAATTTTTGTGAAATTTATTTGAAAATTTAAAATTTTGTATTTGGAAAGAATAAAAGATATAAATTTAAATTCTATGAATTGAATTCTATAAAATTGGATTAACTTTAGTTCAAATCCTATTAAAATTGTTGAAATTTGTAAATGAATTCCGCATATTAGCCCACTAATATTTATGTTAACTAAACTGCCCCTCATCTCAAATATTATTGACTAAATGCCCCTATTTACTTTTTTAGTATTTTTTAAAAAAATATAAAATTGCTATTGTAAATTACTATGATTTTATATTGAATCCAAATGACTTTTTAATTTTGAATGTATTTTAATTTATCAATT
The DNA here is from genome assembly GCA_948099535.1 of Jatropha multifida. Classification (NCBI taxonomy): domain Eukaryota; kingdom Viridiplantae; phylum Streptophyta; class Magnoliopsida; order Malpighiales; family Euphorbiaceae; genus Jatropha; species Jatropha multifida. Next base: position 12,679 of record CANUEX010096364.1, on the reverse strand, counting down.
AAAATAAAATTTAAATATTTACAAGGATTTAAAATTTAAAAAATTAATTAATTAATTACGGTAAAATATGAGTGATTTATTTATATTAATATTTTTATTAAATTATTATATAAAATTATTTTAGAGAATAAAAATAAATAAATTTTTATATAATAATTATTTTAAATATAATTTTATGAAATTTAATTTAATTTTTTATTTTATTTATAATATATAAATATGATAAATTTATTTATAATAAAATTTATTTGTAAATAAGTTTTAGTTGAAATTGATTTGAAAAAAAATTCTATAAGGAGGATTCATTTATCAGAAAACGGTGCCTGAGCAAATATTTCAAAGAGCGCCTTCGTCTCGTCTCGTCTCGTCTCCTCTCCTCCTTGTCGCTCGAGTTTTCATTTATCTTTTTGACTTTCTTTGGTTGTTTTGTTGTTCTTTAGTTTAATATAGCTGGAAGATAAAGAAGACGGTTCAAACCGAAGTATAGAATAGAACCACGGTAATGGAGAGACTGATTTGGATCAGTGGATTGCCAAGGTGAAGGAAGGGCAGCATCTATTGGAGGACGAGCTTCAACTTCTCTGCGAATATGTAAATTTGCTTCTCTCTCTCTTTTTCTTTTTCTCCTTTTCTCCTTTTCTTTTTGCTCCTCTTGTTACTAACTAAACCAAAAATACCTAAACGGCTCACCCTAACTCTATCCTCTAACTCTTTTTTTGTCAAGCTTGCTGCCTCTCTCACTCTCACTCTCAGTCTTTCTTCTCAGGCTCAACCCTATTGAATCATCTCAAGTCTCAATTTCCTCTCTGTCGAAATCGATCTCCCAAACTGAACTTGATTATTTCCAGCTCCACGAAATCATCTAGACGAATTTGATATAATTTCTCCAAATTATTAATTATAACCTTAATTTTTATTTTTTTATATAATTTTGCAGGTTTTTAACTGAATAAATTGTTGGAAATTATTATTATTATTATTATTATTATTATTATTATTTTCAATTTAAGCTCCTAGAAATCACTTCCTCTCCCTAATTCTACAATTTTAACGCTGATTATTTGGTTTTTAATTGTTTGATTTTGGTTTAAAGGGATTAACTTTTAGATATAGATGAAGGAAATTTGTTGGAGTTATTTATTTTAGTTTTCTTAGGGATAGACGCAAAATCATCATAATTGAAATGAATGTTTGTTTGTGACTTTTGTTTATCTTTGATATTAGTATTAAATACTTGGCTAATTATATATTGAAAGGTTGATTCTAAACAAAGCTGAAGATTATTTTGGACGACGCAATAGTGCGTCCCAAAATTAAATTACCATCCTTTCTTTATTTTCATTTCATCTACTTGTTGGCTATTCACATTTCAGTCTCAATTTGGCTCATTTATTCTTCTGTCTTCATCTATTCAATTCACTTGCAATGCAAGCATCAAGAATCGTCTATACTGTTCTGCAGGTTAGGGTTTTGCAGGGATTAGCGTTGTAATCTTAAAAGTTGCCTGAAATAGACAAGGAAAAGGAGTTGAGAAGATCATCAGGCCTTCGAAGTTCCATATATGCATAGTTTGTTCAATTAACAATAGAACACAGTTAGCTTTTTTCCTTCTTACCTCCTTCATTGGCATTAAAACCAAGCGGAGGGTCAACATATATTTCTTTGTCTCTATTTTTCCTCTTATCGATTTAGATAGGCTATCCATTGAAAACCCTAAAGCTTTCACCTGCAAATTGCTGCCATATCGACGCCAAGAACATGAGCATTGAACCTTTCAATCGGTAAAAATAATATCTTTCATAAATCTCTATTCTCTGAAGTTTCTCTAAATCTGAATCTGATTTGTTACTCTTGTCTTTTCAATAAAAAAAAAAAAAAATACAAATCAGGCTTGTGAAGCTTGCGGGTAGAGCTTTTTATGATGACATAACAACGAAAGGGGATAATCAGCCCAAAATGGGGAGGAGCGATAATAGAGGCATTGCTGTGGTGGTACTTGATGCTCTTACAAGGTAGAACGTGTATGTTTAATTTTATTTTATTTTGCAATTGCTTAGAGGGGAAGTAGTGCTATGTTTTTCTGCTTTTATAGGTAGAATTATTGAAGTAAATGTCCAGATTTAATATGTTATGGAATTATGTTTGGATTGTGAGTAAATTTGGAATTGGATTCTTAGTTTATTGGGGAATTGTCCTTGTAAACTAGTGATTACGATTTGTAATTGCTTGCTTGGCTAAAATTGAGGCGGGTATGTGATGTTAGCACTAGATAAGCTAAATATTTGATTCCTCTTAACTTTGAAATATAGCCTTTTTTGATTGCTTTGAGAATTTGGTTATGCGATTCATTTAAAATTATTTTTCTACCTGCTGTTATATGTGTGATTAATTAAAATGATATGTGTGTGTGCTACTTAGTGTCAGGCATCCCCAAATCTCGACTATTTAATTTGTATTCATTAGTTGTAATTTTGAGGTGTCACATTGCAGACGACAATGGGTTAGGGAAGAAGATTTGGCAAAGGATTTGAAATTGCACTCTAAGCAACTTCGCCGGACGCTGAGGTTTTTTGAGGAAGAAAAACTGGTCACACGGGATCATAGGAAAGAGGTTGGAGTTCTGTTAATTTACTCATTCTATGAATTGAGTTTCTTTCATGCCTTTTCAGCTGTTATAACTGATTTGTTGCCTAATACCTTTAGGTTCTCTTTGCATCATTTGATGAAAGATGTTCTAGAAATCTATAATATAACATTTTAATATTAAAGATGTTTTAGAAACTAAGAGAACTTGGGGAATTTTTGAATCAAGATTCTTTTACTTTTGGTATGTTTTTGAATCATTTTATATCCATTTTTCGTCCTGCTGAATTGTAGTCTCCACTGCTTATATAATCAGCAAAGTGAAGAAATGTTTTGCATATGAACGATTGGTCGAGCACATAATCTATAAATCCTGCTCTATAGTTGCAAGGATCTAGCCATTTGTAGCCATGGGCTTCTTTATTTTTTATTTTTTTTTTAATTTGTACAACTCTTTATCTGTTAATTACCATCTGTATACTTTTTTGAGTGACTCCCTTCGTCAGAAGGAATAACAGTGTTTTTTCTTTCATTCAATTGTTTTCTAGAATATCAGTCTTATTTGTTCACACTCACTGGTGATTTACAAAAAAATAAGAAATGCTATTGCTAGGCATAGTTTTTCCTTGTATGAGAGGCTTGCCTATTGTAGTGTTTTCCTAATTTTTGCTGCGTTTGTCCCTTTGTCCTGGTAGCTAAGTTTTTTGAGCTCCAGTAGATGAGTTCAATTATCATGTGGATCTTTGTGCTGCTTCATCTTTAGTCTTCGAAAATTTACTAGTTTTCCAATCATGTGATTTCTTTTAGGGGAAATTAGTATGTCATCCTTGGGGTGTGCACTAATTAACAAGTTTTTTCTAACTTTTTGAGAAATACATCAAATTATCCATTTAGTTTTATTCTATAAACAAGATGGTCCTGTTAAAAATTCCACTAACAGACTGTTATAGATAACAAAATAAAAATGAAAACAAGCAACCCATCCCAAAATGCTTCTGCCTCCACCATATTTTGTGTTCCATCTCCAGAAAGCACCACTCTCCACTTTTGCCTTCATGTGCCAGCACCAGAAAATTGAAAACAAGATGTCATGAGGAGCACGCCGTCATCAGTATCACCTGGGTGGTGTTCAACCACTCCCACTTGCTGCCACTTGAGCATATCTATTGTGCCGGAATGCTTCCATCATTTCCTCTGTTGTGGTGCTCAACTACATCGTGTACTTGCCAAAGATACTGCTTTGAGAGCTTGAGATCATCCATAAAATGTCCAATTTCCTTGACAGTTGATTCTACAGTTTTTCTTCAAAAAGCAAAAAGGAAGAGAAAAAAAAGAAACAAGAGATCTTTTGCTTAAAAAAAGAAACAAGAGATCTTTTGCTTTTTTGTTTTTTGTGTCCTAGAGAGATGAAGGGGGGAAAACAAAGAAGTAATCTTTTTGCTTTGTTTGTGAATTATGGGGAAGTTAATTATTCTTTTTTTTTTCTTTTTCTTGTTTATTAAGTTGGAGCTGATTTAGATGTCGTTTAAGACTATGTCTCATTATTTAACCCTCTCTAAAGTTTTGTCTACCTAAGATTAAAGTTCAAGGGTAGTTTGGTATTTTACGATATAATATTCCATTTGACTATCAAAATACTTCTTGGCTAATAATAAATTTTAACAAAATGACCATTTTGTTTATGAAATTAGAACACGGATATTCTAATGTTTCTCAAAAAGCAGAGACCGACTTGTTGAATAAGCCAAACCTTGGGGATAAAATAGTAATTCACCCCTTCCTTTATTAGTTATTTCTTCCATATGTTAGCATTGCTTTTTGACATGTTACAGACAGCTAAGGGAGCAAAGATATATAGTGCTGCCATAGCTGCCACTGCTGATGGTCAGACTGTAAAAGAAGGGGATGAAAAGATAAAGCTACACACGCACTCTTACTGTTGTCTGGATTATGCACAGGTTTTGTTACTCCAAGAACTCTTCATTTTGATTTTTTTTTTAACTTTTTATTAATTTTCCAATGTTTAGCTGGCCTATCCATTTGTGAAAGTGGCCTAAATTAATTTGAATTCTAGATATATGATGTTGTTAGGTACAGACTGCACCGCATGAGGAAAAAGCTGAAGGATGAACTAGAAAACAAGAATACTGTTCAAGAGTATATATGCCCCAACTGTAGTAGACGGTATCAATTAGTCTTTCATTTTTGCATTGCTAATATCACTCCTTTTTTTTTTTTTGGGAGAAGGGGGGTGGCATGCAGGATTATTCTGTAAATGTACCTTGATGAGCTTTATAATCCTAAAAGTTCACATATTGTTTATGCAATTAGGTACAATGCCTTGGATGCACTACGATTAATATCTCTAGAAGATGAATACTTTCACTGTGAGAACTGCAATGGGGAGCTAGTGGCAGAGAGTGACAAGTTAGCTGCTCAAGAAGGAGGAGATGGAGATGACAATGCAAGGAGGCGTCGGCGTGAAAAATTAAAGGACATGCTTCAAAAAATGGAGGTTTGTTATTCATAATGGCTACAATGATTATTATTCTTTTAAAAGATTAGGATTTTAGCAATCGTCCTCCCACCGCCCACCCCCCACCCCCTTTCTTGCTCTCAAATGCTAATTATTCATTAAATCTTTGTTGGGGAATTTTTATTAATTATTTTTTAGTGAGAGAAGAAATTTTCTTGAGAAACAATGGAGGATAATACAAGTTCGGCGGATAGAATCCTCATTAAAAACTCAACAAACAATAACATGAGGACAAACTAAATGAGTAACACCTCTCGACGAAATTGGATGATACTGAAAGAAAGATCTTCCCCTCAGCTCTTGGATCATATCCCTGAGTAAAACTCACTGAAGCCTTACCATCCTTTGAATTGTTGTTATGTAGCTTAGCTAGTAGTTTTTGTCTATATTAGGAAATTTAGGAATATAAGTTAGATGTAATTAAGTTGAGAGTCAGTAACCATTCCCTGCTTGCATGTTGTTTTCGTAGTTTTACTTTCCTTAGTTCCTTCAGAAATTATAATACTTCCTCAGTCCCACTAATTTTTGCCTACTTTCTTTTTTCATCTATACCAATTTGTTGTTTTGTTTCCTTTTTAGTAATGAATAATATTTGAATTACTATTTTACCCTTATTTAATGTGCTTCTTTGTCAACAAATATAATAGTCAACTATGAAATTGTCTTTAATTAAATCTTGATATAAACAAAATTAACATATCAACTTTTAATCTTCCAATAAAATTCTATTTAATCAAATGTTTGATTAATTTCAAGAACAATTTAATATGGACCATTTAATTTTTATGGATACTAACATAAGATTATATTAGGAAAAAATAGGCAAAAATTATAGTTTAATCATATTAACTAAATTTTCTTAGTCCGTGTGCTAGTCAAACCAGGACACAGATTATGGGACGGTCACAGAGTTATAGTGCTTGGGTCTTGTGTTTGCTAGAAGTTGGTGGATGTCTTTTTTATTTTCTCATCATAAAAATGCTGGCATGAAATCTTAATGTTGTTCATTGTCAGACTTCTGAGTATCCTTATTTTGGTGTTTTTCATTCTCTAGTGTCAAAAACCTAAATTTCTAGCTTGGGTTGGTGAAATCAGACACTTAATTCAAACAAAATTAAGAACCACAAAGGATAAAAATCATATTCGTAGAATGCATGATATACTTCTTAATAATGGGGAACACTCAAAAGAAACAAATTAAAGCATTTTGATTTGAAACATATTGCTATTTATTGTGAATTAGGGAAATATTTGTGAAAGTGGCGGTCACCTTATTGCACTTAGACACATAACTATTGAAACTTCTGTATGTCTAACGCATATGTCTCATGCCCTTAAACTCTAGCTTTTATTTTTAATACTACATTTTGACAATCATATTTTTGGTAGTGCATAATACTTCTCCACATTATTATTATTGTCAAACTTTAAAATTAAAATTGTTGTATAGCATGACTATTTGGATATTAATTCAATGGAAGTTATAAAGACTAAAATGTAGGTACTAAGTTTGAGTCATAAAACCCTTTTTTTTTTTAAAAAAAGAAATTCTATTCACAATAAATATAATTACATATTGTTGCATGAAATTTTACATTTTATTATTTTGTAATTTTTTTTTTGGTTAAGTTTTGATTCAACATTAGTCATAAGGTTATTATCATACAATAAATCTGTAGATGTGTGTGTATATTATTAATAATAATATGGCGATGTTTTTTAACCAGACTACTAGGATGTAAAGACTTGGCCCATCCTGTTGTCACGGTTACAGGAACAATGACAAAAGGATGGATTTTTAGTATAAAATAACATAATTATATAAATTATAATATTTTAATCATGGAGGGTGTCATCTTCATGGACTCATATTGAGGTCAGTGTTATCAGAATCTTACTATTCAACTCAATTTTCATGCTTAATGATTTGAATCTTATGATTCAAGTGGATTCTAATGCCTAATGATTCTCATACCCAACAATACAAATGGAAAAGTCGATCTAAAGGAAGAAGAGAGAGTATATGAATTTGGAAGGATATTTTAATAGCTTGATAGCTTTAATCTGTTTTTGTTTTAATTTTTGTTTGACATAATAATAGTTTGATATTTTGGACTTGTCAACTGCACAAATCATTAGGTTCTTTTTCATTTTGCATTTAGTATGTGATTGGGAATTGAAATTTATATAAATAAATTATTAGCAATTAATTTTGTAGCATCTTATTGATAAAAAAGAAATATATCCATAAATGTATAAGTATAATTAATTAGTTTTGAAAAGTTACATCGACTCCGACGATTTGATTCGATTCTCAATTCTACAAATAAGTATTTCGATTCTTGATTTAACAACTATGATTTAGGTATAGGAAAAAAAGAGAAAACCTTAATTTAATTTGGACAAGTGTGATAGACGCTAATGGTGACACTGATGTTGCTTCTTTATTGGATATAGATATGAGAAAAAATAAAGAAAACATATGAACCTTATAATAGGAAACTACAAAGTCGTACTTATGTACAGTTGGAAGGGCATTTTTTTGACACACTAAGTGTCAAACTTGGTACTTATTATATACGTACATAAATTGGTTGCAGGAGCAACTTAAGCCATTGATGGAGCAACTTAGCAGAGTGAAGGATTTGCCTGTTCCTGAATTTGGAAGCCTTCAAGCATGGGAAGCTCGAGCAAGTGCTGCTGTGCGTTTAGCAAATGCTGATTCTAGCTCCAATGATCCCTCCAAATCTTCCCAGGGGTATGGTGGAACACCAATGCCATTTCTTGGAGAGACAAAGGTAATAATTTTTTTTCTTGGCCATGTGTACTCTCTCTCTCTCTCCCTCACGCACACATGTTGGAAGCTTGAGGTGTGAGTTGAAGTGCATATATTGTTGTTGTAATTGCTAAAGCACTCAACACTTCATTTCAATGGGCCAATTCGATATATGAGACTCGACATGAGTGATTCACCAAACACTTCAGAAACAATGGTGAGAAGATAGGATCTGATGATAAGTACATTTTATGCATTATTTTGCACTGAAACATAAATCTCTCTCTTTCTTTTTTTTTTTTTTAAATATAAACGACAAGGGCTTTTATTTTTGCACCAAATGCTTGAGTAGCATCAAGAGTTCATTATTGTCCTTCAAATAAGAAAGCTAATGTTTCTTTGTTGAATTTTGTGTGAAGAGTGAAATTATTGTTCAGTCTTGTGATAAATTGTTACAAGCCTATTTATACTTAGAACTAGGACTATGCGGAAAAACTTAGACTACCCTTTACATTAAAGAATAAGCTCTTGAAACATATACAACTATGCTAGACAACACTCCCCTGCGAGGCAGTTCATGGATAGTGCACACGCTTAACTTGCATACCAAGTTGTGAAAAATTTTTACTACTTTGCCATTTAGTGAAGATATCCATCAATTGATTATCAGAAGTTACATGAGTAAGCTTCAAGACATATTGGACGATTTTTCTCTTTTATAAAGTGTCTATTGATCTCTCTATGCCTTGTTCTATCATGCTGAACTGGATTCTGGGCATGCTAGTAGCAGCCTTGTTATCATACAGCAAGGTTGAGGCTTCAGACATACCATGGGGGTTTATATATGCATGTGAAGTTGTGAATGGCATGTCAACTACTCTTAATTCTTCGAAGCTTGGGAGCTTCTTTTCTATTTTTTGTACATCTTTGTAATTAAAAAAAACTATATATTTTAATGGTATTTGTTTTTGTTACTTGTCATGTTTTTGAAAATATTCAAATTTGTTTTGACTAAAAACAACAAATGTGGCTTGTTTCATCCACTCATTTCAAATATAAAATTTTTAATTGTTAGTCAACAACCAAAAACAAAAATAGTGTTGGTGCCAATTACCAAATGACACTTAGTGAATGTTTCAATCTTTTACTTGGTCACTGTTAAGGGTTAGAAAACAGTTCAGCCAATTTAGTTAAATTGGTGAACTGGTTTGGTGAATCGACCTTTGGTTTTAGGCTCGGTTAAAAAATTTAGAGTTGTTGCATGATTGGTTATGGTTTGGTTAAAACTGAATCTAACCATAATAATCAAATTAATAAAAAAATAAACTGGGATCATTTTAGTGTGTAGAGTTAGAAAACAAATATTAGGGTAAATGAGACATTTCGGTCAAAATCGGTCATTGAATTTGGTTTCCATTTCCTTTTATTTCAGTGCATTTAATATGAAAATTAATTTGGCCAATTTGATTTGGTTAAATCTTTAATTTGGTTAAATTTGGTTGATTCAGACAATAATTTTGATGAATTTGGTTTGATTAAAAATTTAACCCAAATTGGCCAAACCAACCATGCTTACTTACCCCTAGCCACTGTTGTCAATGTAAGGTCTCTTATTAGTTTTATGATTTTGAATTTTGAGTTGGTAATTGTTGCAAATGCATGGTCTCTTATTAGAATTACACCATTTTGTGTTCACTTGAGTGTTTGTGAGTTTATATTAAGGAAATGTTAGAAGATGGAGCATGTTAACTTGTAGTGGCAATTCTATCTTGATGAAAATTCCTGTAGTGGCAATGAAAAATATTCTAGACCTTAAAGAGCAATGGTGTAAGGGGTGGTGGTCTAATGGGCATTTTGCTTATGCTCTATGCCAAGAGGTTTTATTTTATTTTTTATTTTGTTTGTCAAGCAGCCCTTTTGATTCAATTTCGGGAGACGTGAAAATTTGTAATGAACACTTAGAAGTTATGATGACAAGTCATTCAATAAGATTTTTGGCTTTTGTTCCAGATAGTGGGCATATTCTGCAATCAGATTGGACTATTCATGATCATTAATGATATTGGCAGGTTGAAGTTAACTTGTCTGGTGCTGATGATAAGGAAGGGGATGTCAAACCTGAAATGGCAAGTACAGGTCTGAAAGTTTTACCACCATGGATGATCAAACAAGGAATGAACCTCACGAAAGAGCAACGAGGGGAGGTCAAGCAGGAGTCTAAGATAGATGGCAATTCTGCAACAGCAGCATCAGGATTCTCAGATGACAAAAAGTCCAACAGTATTGATGATAAACAAAGTATACAGGTCCAGAGAACAACAACGTTAAAGTGTTGCTTTCTTTTGTCTTCTTCTATTTCTCTCTTCCCTATCTTAGTTTCTGCTATTTGGTTTATGACTCCCTTCTTATCTTTTTAATCTTAGTTTTTGCTAATTAATTCACACAGAATGAGTATGTAAAAGCTTATTATGAAGCTCTGCTTAAACAACAAGAAGAACTAGAAGAAGCTGCTAAGAAGCAACAGGTGTTGCGGACGTCCATGTCTGAAGGTGTTTCTGGATCACCTTCTAATCGTCAAGTGGGCATGAAGTCCAAACGTGAGGAGAATGAAGGGGAAGATGATATTGAGTGGGAAGATGCTCCAGCTGGAGGTAAGCCTCAATAATCACATGTCCTCCAATCCTTTTGGAGACCAATAAGGGCCATAAATGTCTATGCATGCTGAACTAGTTGCATATACTTCTCTCTCTCTCTCTCTCTTGGTGGGGGGTGGGGGGGCTGGGGTGGAGGAGAGAGTTGGGAGGGAGGGATGGAAGGGGGAAGGCTTTTATGTGCCTAGAAAGGAGTAGAGATAAAATATTAGACCCCTAAAACATTGTATGACAAACAATTTTGGTTGGTTATGTCAAGTAGTTTGGACTATTGCTTAGAAACTGAACCAAATTGAAACCTTTTTAGCTTGGTTTGTTGAGTGATGCCAACTACCGATTATGGTGAAATGTCTTCATCGATGGTTTTTCTTCATAGCCTCTTTCATCTTTTTATGCTGACATAATCATGGTGGTTTATTCTGTGTTGCTTGTGACTTTACAGGCAATACAACTGAAAGTTACAGGATCAATGACTTGAATGTTGAAGCAGAAGCTTCAGCAGAGGATGAGGATGATGTAGATTGGGAAGAAGGTTGAATGGCGCTTATTAACCTGTTATGGATTTGTGCTTACAATGTTTAGAAATTCTATATGAAAGGTACTCAAAATTTTGTTTAAGTATATTTTCCTTTTATAGTTACACATTTTTACACGTTCAAGACATAAGCCATCAAGCACTAGTGTCAGTAATGTCATGTCTTGCAAGTCAAATCCACCTTTTTAATGCATTGTTGTAAATTAAAAAATATAAAAAGGAAAATATTCCCCTTTCTGGCTTAGTGTGTCGTTTACGTCGATTTCTGTATGGTTTAAAGCAATCTCCTAGGGCATGGTTTGGAAGATTCAGTGCTGTTGTGGAACAATTTGGGATGAATCGGAGTGAAGTTGATCATTCAGTATTTTATAGACATGGAGATGGAGATCATAGCAAGTGTATCTACTTAGTGGTCTATGTTGATGACATAGTGATAACAGGTAATGATCATCATGGGATTTCTCAGCTCAAACAACATTTGTTTAGCCACTGTCAGACTAAAGATTTAGGAAATCTTAAGTATTTCTTGGGGATCCAAGTAGTTCAATCTAAGACAGGTATATGCATCTCCCAAAGGAAATATGCGTTGGATATGCTAGAAGAAATTGACATGCTAAATTGTAAACATGTGGATACTCCCATGGATTCAAATGTTAGACTTATTTCTAGACAGGGGGAGTTATTAGAAGATCCTGGTAGATATAGTAGAATGGTTGATAAGCTAAACTATCTTACAATCACACGACCTATCTTTTGCAGTTAGAGTGGTTAGCCAATTTGTTCAATCTCCAAGTGATACCATTGGGATGCAGTGATTCATATTCTGAGATATATTAAGGGAACTCCAAGCCAATTGCTTGTTTCAAAATTTCTTCTTCTTTCTTTCACATGGTATCAGAGCCTATAGTGGTCTGATTATTTTTCCTTTTCTTATTTCTGCAAATTCTCCTATTTCCACAAAAAAAAAAAAACCCAACTTTAGTCTGACCTGTTATGACAATCTTATTGCCGCCTTGAAATCACCAATATTCTGAAGGAGTTGGATCTCACAGCCACCGGAGATCAGTTCCCAGCTTCCGGAGACCCAAGACTCGAAATTTCGTCACCGGAAACCTCGTCATCAACCGCCGCGCGCCGTCGCAAGGTTTTTGTCTTCGTCACACGCGTCGGCATATGAGCCCTTTTTCGACGACCTCTCCTTCAACAGCCACCTCTGATCGGTTCGCCTGAGTCCGGCCATCACTTTTCTGGTCACCCCCTGCACTGTCTCTCTCTCTCTTAAGGTATTCACAGCCCTTTTTTTATCCCTATTCAGGTACAAAATCTTCACCCGAATTCAAAAAAAAAAAAAAAACATGACTGACAGTACCTTAATTAAACCACTTTTCTCTAATCCACCTATTATCACTACTGTGAAGCTTCTAGGCAGTAGCAATTATGTTTCTTGGTCGTCTTCCGTTGAATTATGGTTTATGGGACAAGGGTATGATGATCATTTAAGTAAAACAGCTGCTGATATTTCGAAAAAAGATAGGACGACATGGTCTAAAATTGATGCACAATTGTGTAGTTTGTTATGGCATTCTCTTGAGCCTAAG
>CANUEX010096322.1:0-11362 GCA_948099535.1 Jatropha multifida | reverse complement strand
GAACAGTTTGAACATATTATGACAAATAAATATTTGTATAAGAATATATTTTTATTATATGAATATGGGCCCGAGCTGCGAATAGTACTTAATACTAATGCTGGGTCAGAATTATTAACTCTGATTGTTTTATGAAAATGTCATAATATGGGATTACTATTCCGATAGTCAAATGATAATAAAGATGGATTTTGATAATTTAGGCTAACTACGGGCCTCGGGTGCCTTAAGCTTACCTAGGTCCTAGTGCCGGTTCGGCTCACGGTTTTAGGTCGTGACAATAGCACTTGTTGAACATTGTCCAGTAATAAAAAAAATATTTAATGTCATATAAAATCAGTGTGAATTTATAATTTAAAGTATCTAATAAATACAATTTTACCAATAAAAAATTTGTGGGCACCTCCAATATTTCTTTTAAATAACAGTTTATGCATTTAGCATATTAAAAATAATTAAAATTTTAACACAATTAATAGCGTTGTAACGGTACTAGTGAATATTTGTGTTAATAACTATTACCACAAATTGACAACTCCTAGCTTTTGTCCTACAAAATTAAAAAAAAAAGAAAAAGTTATTAATAATATATTTTAAGCCCTCGAGGCTCCAGCTGTGAAAGCAACGAAAATCTTATACAGATAAAAGAATATTTTGCCGCTGTACCAGTGTTTATATTAAAGCACACCATCTTTTGTATTATTTATTAAAATAAGATATAATTTAATAGTAGTTTACTAAATGTTAAAAATTTGTTAAAATAAATAAATTGTTATGCTATAGCTTATTTTAATGCAAATAGAATACAAACAGCTGTCAGTTATAAAATAAGTGAATGTTCGATATGGGTTAAAAGTCTGTATTCTAATTATTATAAACTCTATCTTTGTCATTTTTATAAAACTTTATTAGGGTTCCATTTATATAATTATATATACAGCTTCTCATCAATAATAAATACATTTTTGTATTTTTTTCTCTCTACTTCTTCTTTTTCTTATCTCTAGTTTTATATTATTTTATAAAGCACGATTCGTTCTACTTCCACGATTGTTCTATTGCTTCTTTAATCAAAGAAGAAAATTTATAATTTGCGACAGTTAAAATTAAGATCGGTGTAATTTAAATTTATTTGCCTTAAAAAGGTAACTGTATATATAATTTCTTAATGCTACAATTATTTAATCAAATAATTTATTGGTAGTTTGAAATTGAATTGCTAGAACTAATTAGTAATTTTCAGATATGTGGTTAAAAAAAGCGGAAAACAAAAGATTGAAAAGAAAATCGTCTTTCCAAACTTAGTGTTTTATCAAGGAATTAATCACAAAAAAATTTTGAATTTATGATTTTTTTTTAAATTTGGTTAATACTTTTAATTTTATTGAGCAATATTTTGTACTTATTTTTCTTGTCAATTGTAGCCTTCTTTTAGATTTTGTTAATATTTGTTGATGTATCCATTAATGGGGTCTAATTTTTTTTCAGATCATGTCCACGTGAACATACTTCGTAAGAAAGCTAACTTGAACATAAAAGCCTTAATCATAAAAAAACCTGAACTTATAAGTTTTTTTTTTAAAATTTGGTCAATACTTTCGATTTTGTCAACCAATATCCTGTATTTATTTTTTTTTTTGTCAATTGTAGTTTTTTTTCTAAAATCTGTTAATATTTGTTGATGTGTCAGTTAATGGGGTCCAATTTTTTTTCAAATCACATCCACGTGGACACACAACATAAGAAAGCTAACTTGAACATAAAAATACATTAAACGATATTGTTTTGCAGCTGTACCCTATCTTCAGTATTTTGATATTTTGCTTGCTATTTTTGAGAATAAGTAAATGTTAAATATTTTAATATAATCATATACAAAAAAATTGATGCCTCAATTTACTTTAAAGTTAATGATAAAAAAATAAAATCAAAATATTGAAGATAGGTCCAACAACAAAACGATATTGTTTAATGTATTTTTATATTCAAGTTAACTTTTTTTACGTCGCGTGTCCATGTGGACATGATAAAAAAAAATTGAACCTAATTAACTGACATGTTAGCAAATATTAACAGACTCTAAACGGAAGCTACAATTGATAAAGAAAAATAAGTATAAGATATTGATTGACGAAATTAAAAGTATTAACTAAATTTGAAAAAACTCATAAGTTCAGACTTTTTTTAGTGATTAAACTTTTTATACTCAAGTTAGCTTTCTTACATAGTATATCCACGTGGATGTGATTTGGAAAAAAATTGGATCCTATTAACGGACACATCAGCAAAACATTAACAGACTCTAAACGGATGTTACAGTTGATAAATAAAAATAAATACCGGATATTGAATGACAAAATTAAAAATATTGACTAAATTTGAAAAAAATTTATAAATTCAGCCTTTTTTTTTGTCATTAAGCCTTTATCAAATCTTATTTGTAAAGTTTCCGTTGCTTGAATAATCTTATTGCCCATAAGATAAAAGATTGAGACAATAGAATACTTTGAAATTGTGTCAGATTGTGAAAGGAATTCATGAATTCGTATTACAAATTACATAGACAATATTACAGTAATCCATACCATAAAACATTGAACCTTTATATTTTTATGTGCTCGATATTACTTGTAATATCTTTATATATTCATGTATTTAATAAGTAATAATTTCCTTATAATATAATTATTATATATTGTAAAAATTGGATGGTATGATGACTCAAACATTGAATTTCGATTTGTGATCGACAATGGATAATTGGAAAGCAATATATAAGCTTCGTGTTAGCACTATTCTTATTTATTGATTTAAAGACCTAAATTTTTTTATTATTTTATTTCATCTAATTTTTGCAGTTTGTGATTAATATGATAATATGACTTTTTTTCTTGATCTAATTTTTATATCATCTCACATGCCATATCAAATTTTTATTTGATATTCAATTCTTTTTATGGTTTATTATATAATCAATATAACTATATTATTTTATTATAGTAATTCTTATGATATTACATTTTATAAATCTTGAATCTTATGCCTTTTTTATTACGGGCAAAAATTATTAATTATGAATATAAGATGATGAAAATATTTAGATGTAATAAATCTTGGAGATACATATCAAAGGAGGAAAGTAAGAATTTAATCCAAATAGTACAAAGGCACTAATGTTTCTCTATTAAATATTTGACAATTGAATATCCCTTTGTTATTTGGAATGATTTGAAAGAAAAGTACAACTATCAAAAGCTCAAGTGAATAGATACATTTATCATTACAAAGCTCATAAAATTGTAAGTAATTATATTCTGCAGTATTAAAGTAATTATTTTATTAATATTATTATCGCTATGCATTGGCTATATTATCCATGTAATACAAATATTGGCAATTGATTGATTTATTTCTTAATATATTTAAAATATTATTGTCACTATGTATGAGCTTATATCAGGTTTTGATCTAGAACTGTTAATAATATTTATACCTCGAATATACTCTTGAAGTAGTAAAAATTGAGAGAAAAAGTTTTATAATAAAATTCAGATTTATTTCATGTCTTTTTATTATTGAGCAAAATATTGAGATCTTAATTAATATCATGAAGCTTGTAATATTTTTACATGTAATTTAATTACTCTTTTTTAATTTAAATTTTCAAATTTAAGTACTATTATTACACCTTCCTTCAACGTTTCAATTTTAATTTTTCAAATTCAATAATTATTATTACACTGTTCTTAAATTTTGTAAAATTAACTTTTAAAATTCAATAATTTGTAATTCTTAATCTTCCTACCTTTCTTCTTTAAACATTTAAAATTTAATGATCATAATTATTATTATCATTATATCATTATATATATATATATCAAGGAGGATTGTGAGTTTTTCCCCTATGCTATGTGGCGCTTTATTTGAGGAGAGGGAATTTTCAATATTTGAATATTTTCTTTTATCTTAATTGTGAGAGATTTTAGATTTCAAAAAGAGATTATAAAGAGAAAATGAAGAGATTTTAAAGAAAAAATGAAGTAAAAAATATATATCTTGTGTGACTTTTATCATTTTTTATCTTAATTGAGAGAGATAAGAGATTTTAAAGAGAAAATGAAGAAAAAAATATTTTATATGGGTTTATTACACTGAATATTAAAAAGCACAATTATTTAGAAGTAACTGAGTTGGCGCATTAAAAATAAATTAGTTTTGTAAGAGATAAATTTTAAAAAAAAAGAAAACTTTTAAACAAAAATAAAAAAAATCAAAAGATTTGACATTTACTATTAAGAAAGTAAACAACAAAAAATTAGCTAAATGAAAGGGACATAATACTAAAAAAATATTTTTTAGTATTTACAATTACAATTTAAATAAAAGATTTGACATTTACAATTTAAATAAAAAATATTTTTTTACATTCGCGCAAAGATCGTCTAGTGACACATAATACTAAACATAAGAATAGTGAAATCCATCCAATTAGATTTAATGCATTCTCTGAAGTTAATGTAATAATATATGATATTGACTATGGACATAAACAATAAAAAAATATACTTATCATTGAGAATACTAATGAGATCATAGTTGAAATAATGATCTTAGTAATTATGGTAGCCACATAAGTAACTAAGAATAAATCTTACCATAGGAAGTGGGACAAATGAATGTGGCATAAATGGATATTAGAACCATCTGAATTATTTTATAATGACCATTAGACAGATATTTGCAATTTCCTCCTGGTCACTCTGACTTTCAGAATTAGAATATCTGAATCACTCCAAGCAACTATAAATGTGCTTGCTTCATCTTTTCTTTCTTTGACTTCTTTTTCAACTTAAGATAGTTGGGCTTGAAATGACCAGGTTTGTTGCACTTATAACAAACCACTTCAAATGGCTATTCCTAGGCAAGTTGCTATTTTTGGGTGAAAATTTCTTTTTGATAAACCTTTCTATGGCTTTCCACCTGTCTTATAGAATTTTTTGAATTTTCTAGTAACAAGAGCTAAGTCATCACTATCAAGATCAGAAGAATTTTCTTCGCTAGAAACCACTTTAAAAGCTAACCCTTTCTTTTTTATATCTTCTGTAGTCAAAGAAGATTTCATCTCTTTCAAAACAAGAGCTCCCATAAAATAATCATAAGTTACTAAAGTCTCTTTGTAGTCATAACAGTTCCAATAGAATCCCATTTTTTAGGTAGAATAATAAGGATTTTCTTAATAAGCTTATCTTCAGAAATTTTCTTTTCAAAAGTTCTCAAAGGATTGACTATGTTTATGAATCTGGAACTTAGTTTAGTAAAAGTCTCACATTCTTTTACCTAAACATTTCATATTCTCTCCAAAAGATATTGATTTTAGATTCCTTCACATGATCAATACCTTCATAGGTAACTTTGAGTTTTTCCCACACTTCCATTGTAGATTTACATCCATAAACTTTATTGTACTCTACTGGATGTAATGGATAATGAAGAATATTAATAGCATTTGCATTTATAGAAATATCACCTCAATTAGCATCAGTATATGTTTCTTCTGTTTTTGGAACACTTTCAGTTTTAGTAGTTTTCTTTGAAATGTGAGGTCCAGTAATAATGTCCCTCCAATAATTTGTGTCAACTGATTTTATAAAGTTTTTCATTTTGATTTTTTAGTAAGAGTAATTAGAACTATTGAATAAAGGTGGTCTAGAAATAGCTTAACCTTCTTAAGATGTAAGAGAATGTGGGGTTGCCATGAGATCTTTTCTCTTAAGTTGTTAAGCTTTGGTAAGTCAAGAGACAAGCTCTGATACCAGATTGTGAGTGTCGTTTATGTATGACACAATCCAAGAGGGGGGTGAATTGGATTTTTTAAAGATTTAAAATTTAAAACTTAAGATCAGAATTTTGTTGCAACGGATTTAGTAAACATTAATAAGATTAGAACCACTTTGTGAAAAATAGTTATTGACTTCAGAACTAAATCACAAGACTTTTGCAAGATTAGAAAATCTCTGTGAAGTATAGTTATTATATTTAGAATTGCTGCACAAAGTTTTTGTAATATTAGAAAGTCTTTGTGAAATATAGTTATTATGTTTAGAACTACTTTACAAAGCTACTGTAAGATTAGAAAGATTCTGTGAAGAATAGCTATCATGTTTGGAACTACTCACAAAGCTACTGCACGATTAGAAAGTCTCTGTGAAGCATAGTTAGTGAGTTTAGAACTGCTCCAAAGAGTTTTTGCAAGATTAAAAAGACTCTGTGAAGAATAGTTATTACATTTAGAATTACTTTACAAAGTTACTACAAGATTAGAAAGTTGATTAGAACAAAGATTGTGAATTATATTGAATATAGAAGACATATTAGAAATTGGTATAATCACAATGCAGAAATTTAGAATTCTAATGTTCCATAGAAATAAAGCTTTTTTTCGTGTTTAGAAATAGAAACTCATTCACAACTTTGCATTTTTAAAAAGATTAACATTTGTGTAATCAAAATATAATCAAGCAGAACTTCAGAAAATAAAAGATAAACACAGAGATTTATAGTGGTTTAGTACTAACTCACTTACATCCACTCCCCAAGACGCATGTTGAGATCCTCCACTATGTTATCTCTTTTCAAGAGTAAGAGACAAACCAATCTTTACAAGAAAATAGATCAACACCTAGATCTAATCTTTGTCCCACTAGATTTCACAGGTTCTAGTTAAACCTCTACCCTTTCTATTTTTGCAAAGAAAAGAAAAACTCAAATTAAGACTTTAGAATCTCATATAAGGAGAAGGTTGCTTGATAACCTTTTACACCATAGCTTCTCAATTAAACTATTAACCAAAAGTTGTTGATTTAAAATCCTTTACTCTATAACAGATTACAACAATCTATATAGACAAAGAGAAATGCAATTATAAGCACAGGAAGAACATAAATAGAATTTAGAAACAGAAATCAGATTCAGAAAGAGAAATTGAGACCAGAGCTGCTCTTCAAAAAATGTTATAAAATTTCTTTTCACTTATAAAATTTATCTTGAAGAATATAAATGAAAAAAAAATTGAAAAAAATTATGGAGAGAGTTTTGGAAGGTTCAAATTTGAACAATGGAACTCTTACTCTTACCCCAACTTGCTAGATAGAGGAGAGATTTGTTTTAAATGAGAAAGAATAGTTCTGTTGAAGATGGAATGATTTCTTTAATGAGCAATGGTGGTTTTTGATATTAAAAAAAATTAAGGAGACAAAGCATGGGTTGTGTTAAAAAGAGTTGTTGGAGCACATGCAATGCCTTAAAGATGGAGAAAGTGTCCTAGAAAGATGTGTTATTTTAAATGAGAAAATGGATAGCTATAATTAGAAAACAAAACAACTTCAGAAATAGAACAGTTGTATTCAGAAACAGAATTTTGACTTTAGAATTGGATAGCTGTAATAAAAAAACACACGTTATTGCTACCAAAAATCTTATTCCAAGAACAAAGATTTTGAGTAATTTTCTCTTAATAAATATATTCAAAAGTATTTTAAAATAATTTTTGAGAGAAAGATAAATAGATTTGTGCTTATAAGATTATTAATTCTCTATCTTACATTAATTTTCTAAAACTTAAAATAATACTAATCAATACAAAATATCTTCTTTAATCTTCAAGGTCTTCAAACAAAAAGTCTTGGATGTTGGAATAATATTTCTTCAATAATTTCTGCATAAATAATTTTAGCACAACAAGAATATTAAATTTATTTATTTTGCATAATCATCAAAATCTTAAAATAAAATTGAGCTTGAGCGAACACGGTCATAGAGATCTTTGTGTGCTAATAACTTCCTCATCTCCATTGTAGCATCTCTGTATTCTTTTCCTTCCTTATCAACCATAATCAACCTCAATGACTCAACCACCGAGTCCCTTGTAAAAGACACATCTTGTTCATCTTTGGTTATTTCTACACCAACCTTCTTTTCTTCAAAAACTCTAGCAATTAACCCTTGATCTTGAGTAATGGGCAACATAATCAAAGCTCGTCCAAAATAAAGTGCTTCTATAATTGAATTATAACCACAGTGAGCCAAAATCCCACAAACCGATTCATGATTGAGGATCCTGAATTTAGGTACCCAACTTTTCCACACTAGCCCACATCCGTTGACTCACTCCTCAAATTCATTCGGTAGTCTGAGCGAGAAATTTCAACATCAGACATCTTGCTTTTGTTTGGCTTTGAGCAAGAAAGTTTTGTGCTTTTTAGGGGTTTTGTGGGTTTGAAGGAGGCGAGAGAAAAAACATTTAAAGGGTTAAGAGTTTTGGAAGCAGGAGACTCAATGTTGATATCCATGTCAGAAAAAAAATTTTCATCTTATTTTAATGTCTCTGTTCTATTTATATTCTTGGCTTGCTATGTAAGTCGGAGACATCTGATTGAAAATCTTCTTGAGGTTTAAACATTTTATTGTAAACGTTTTCATTGAGACATCAAAATAGAAAATTTTTTAAAGTTAGAAATACTAAATTTATAATTAACAAAAAAAAAAACGAGTAACTATATTATAATGATTAATGAGCATTAAGATGGAACAGACATTGTTAAATGCTATATTAGTGTCCTTGAAGAGACAAATGGGCCATTGCCTATTGGGCCTGCAGTTGGACCAGTGTCAACGGCAAGTAAACAATTACATAATCTATTTAATGGGAGCATCATAGTCTGACTTGTAATCTAAGATAGAAACCGCATATTATTTTGCCTGCCTTCTTCTTTCTTTTTCTCACTTTGCATACTTTCTTCTCTCTTCTGTCCAAATCCCTAAAAGTTTGTACAAAAAAAACTATATAAGTCTAAAACCTGTCGGTGACATCAGTATCACCCTTAATATTGGAAGCTGGTTTTGCTGCCTACGCAACAGGTATGTCTGTTAATTCAATCAATTTTTATAATTAAATTAAATTTTAGGAATAACAGGCCAAATTAAGTTATATTTCTTTCTTGATTTCTCTATAGAACAAAGCTACATGAAATAATTTTCATTTTGAATATATATCAGGAATTCTTTAATCACAACAAATCAATCACTAGACTACCATGCGGCATAATTGGAAACTGAGACTTTCGGGAAACTAAGGCTAAAGATTGTTCTATCATCAATTTGAAATGAAATAAAATCTCTTAGAAAAAATTTGTTCTCTTAGAGTACATTTGGAACAAATGAATTCCACAAACCCAAAATTTTGTATTTGCAAAGAAAAAAAAACGGATTTAAATTCTATGAATTGAATTCCATGAAACTGGGCTAAATTAGTTTAAATCCTATTAAAATTATTGAAATTTGCAAATGAATTTCATATATTAACTCACTAATATTTATATTGACTAAAATACCCCACTTATTTTTTCTAATATTTTTTTAAAAAGTATGAAGTTGCTATTGTATATGATTATGGTTATATATTGAATTCAAATGAATTTTTAATTTTGAATATATTTTAATCTATTAATAAAAATAAGTTTAAACGTTTGCAACGACTTAAAATTTAAAATTTCTAAATTTAATTAATTAATTATGGTAAAATATGAGTGATTTATTTATATGAATATTTTAGTTAAATTATTATATCAAGGTTATTTTAAGAAATAAAGACAAATGAATTTTTATTTAAAAATTGTTATGAAATATTAAATAGTCAAATATTACTTAATGTTTAAAATAACAGTCTTTGGATGAAAAGACTAAATTGTTTAACATACCTAAATTTTAGAGACTAATTAGTATATTTATCAAACAAGAGATTATAATTATAAATGTGAAAAAAATAACGATTATGTTTTTACTGTTTATTACTTCGACTTCAGGAGACCATAAAATATAATTAATATTAAAAAGGTAAGGGATAAAACCTTTGTTAACTAATCAAGTTTCCACACTAATATTGTTAATTAGTTCATTGTTTTATTTAACTTGCAAGGAATTTAAAAAAAAAAAAAAAAAAAAAGCTTAAGAAATGGTTTCATCCTCGAAGGATTAACCTTAAGAGATTCTTTTACTTATTTGTTTATTTAATAATTAAGTAAATTTGTCTCTCAAGTTATGTTGTAAGATCCTAATCTTACATCAATTTAGATATTAAAATATGAGTAATCTTTTTTTTTTTAAAAAAGAAAGTAATCTATATTTATATTATATTTTGTATGAGCTAATAGCTAATTTATATTTATATTATATTTTGAATTCACTAATATTAGAAAAATAATTATTAATACAATTATCTTTTAAAATTAATATGTTTTGTGATAAATTTTTTTAGTTTGCTATATTATTCATCAGATAGCAATTATCAATTTGTATAAATAGCTAAAGCAAACAAGCACTTATAAAGAGTTCTGTTATTCTTAGACCTTACTATCTATAAAAATTCCGAAAAATATTAAAATTAAAATATTTCAAAATATTAGAATAAAAAATACTATAACTAAAAAGAATAGTATAAAAGTATAAAATGCATTTTAAAAACTACCAAAATAACTTATTAAAGCTTACTGTCCGTAAAAATTCTAAAAAATATTATCTATTATAAAAGCTCTGATTTTCAGCTTTTTCTATGAGTGCTTAGCTAATTTACATTTATATATATTTAGACTATTTAATCGTATAAAGATATTTTATTTCACATTATTATAAAGAATTAATTAGTATTTTTATTTATATAAAACATTAAAAATACAAAATAAGCATTGAGGGTATGTTATATACTCCCTTCATCTTATTTTATTTGTATAGTTTGATAAAATACGCATATTAAGAATTTAATCAACAAAAATTATTTTGATTTTTTTTATCCTTAACTCATTAAGATATTAATAAAAGTATTTCATTTAATAAACAATTATAAATATTATTATGAAAAAAATAATTATTTACATATCTAAATTTAAAAATTTTACAAACATTTGAGATATCCAAAAAGCAATAATATGCAAACAAATGGGACAGAGACAGAGGGAGTGTATAAAAATAATTATACTCTTACAGACCATTTAGAACAAATGAACGACGGTTGTAAAATTCATTTGTAAATGAATTTCAAGTAGAATTTATTTACAATTGAATTTGTGTTGTTTGGTATGTTATAGTTTACGGTAAAGAATTTCATTGAATTCTATAAAATTATGTTTGGAATAAATTCTTAAAAGGAAATTCATTTGTCTTTATTTTTTAAAATACCCTTGACATAATAATCTAATAACAACAATATAAACATCAATTTATATTTATTATATACAATGTCATAACTTGTTATTTTTTTACTAAGAAACAAATAATAAATTTCATATACTAATTAATTAATTAATTATAT
>CANUEX010096319.1:0-15165 GCA_948099535.1 Jatropha multifida | reverse complement strand
CTTGGTGGTCTTTGAAGATGGAAAGAATTTTGCCAAAAATTTTTTAGCTAACTCATCCTATGTGGTAAAACTTCCTGCAGGGCACGATTGCAACCAAGCACATGCCTTATCTCTTAAGGTGAAAGGAAATAATCTCAACCTAATAGCAACCTCAGAAACTCCATTTTACTTAAAGGTATCACAAATCTCCAAGAAATTAGTGATATGGGCATTTGGATCCTCATTAGGTAACCCTCCATATTGAATTGAGGTAGAAAGCATTTGAATAATGGAAGGTTTTATCTCAAAATTGTTAGCTTCTACCCTAGGCCTGGTAATACTAGAGGTGGTTCCATTGACAGAAAGGGTAATGTAGTCACATAAAGTGCGAACAGGATTTCTTTGATTTTGTTCCAACTAGTGCTACAATATCCCTTGTTCCTCTTGCCCCACTAAGTTATGAATCTCGTTTTCTAATCCAACCATGGTTGATTGCCTTCATTGTTCACGCTCATGATTTCTGTTTGCTGCGTTGTTCCTTTGACAAGTCCTTTCAATTTCTGGATAAAAAACTAGAGGTTCACTACTTTGAGAACGTCTTTGCATAAATACCTGAAAGAAACTTTGAGAAAAATTAAAATAACAGAAAAATAAATGTTTAAATTAATAATAGATTAATTATCATTGATATTAGTAACGCCAATCCCTGGCAACGGCACCAAAAAACTTGACCGCAACTTTTGCAAGTGCACGAAATCGCAACAAGTAATAAAGAGTAAGTAGAGTATCATCCCACGAAGATTGTATACCAAGTACCAATTTATTTTAATCTACAATTATTTAAACGATAATAAAGAGGATATTTGTAAAATTAAAGTAAAATAAAATAAAATAGCAGAAAAGAATTCAAATAAAATTAATTGATGAAAAGAAATCAAGGGTTAAAAGCTACTAGGGATATTGACTTCCCTTAACTCTACCCAATTTATTTTATTAGTTTGTTAATCAATTTTAATTATTCAAGTAGGGAAAACAACCCTAAAGTCATTAACATGCTCTCCCGATGTATTGTTAGCTATTTTAATCCCATAAATTGCCTATCATCCAATAGTGCAACTAAACATGAATTAAATCATTAAGTTTTATGACTTGTTCAAGAATTCATAACCTAAGGCCATTAAATTATGAAAACCCCCAATGAGTCAAACCATATAGCTTTTGCATCAAGTTATTATTCCTATGTAATTTATTACCCTTTTCTTATCAAAAACCCTTCTTCCAATACCGATTAATGAAATAAATCAATCCAGGGAAGAAACTCTGCCTAGAAGCATTAAGTTCAGTAATAAATTATAATTTGAACAAAGAAAAATAAATCTAATATCATAAATTGGGGTAGAAGTTAAGCTACATCAAATCCCTAGTATGGGAGTTTAGTTCGACATAGTAATTAAATAAAACTCAATAAAATCTGAAAATAATTAAATAAATAATAAGAATTAATGGAAATAAAACAAGATCAAGAGTTTAAAGATAAAAACTAGTCAAACAATAGCGTAGACGGCTCCCTTGATTCTTTACACAACTTGATTTCTTGAATTCTTACAAAGAGAGAAAAACTAAGAATAGAATCCAGATTTGAGATCTAAGATTCAATGGAAAATTGATTGATTAATGCATCAATAATCCCATATGATGTTGTGATCTCTCTTTATATAGACTTCATAGGGTGTCTTCGAATCCGAGTAGGAAACTGATTTGAATTGGATTCCTTTTCTGTTTAGGAATCTTCTTTCATCAGGTTGGGCTTAAGTAATACTTGAGATAAGTCCTTTTAGTATTTACATGCAGCCCATGCAAAGGCCACGCCCATGTCTCAGATTTACACAGGCTGAATAATAAAAATTCGGCCTGATTGAGTTTTCAGTAGGTGCCACGGCCGTGGCACTGCATGACATGCCCGTGTACTCCCCTAACTTGGCCATGTTGAGCTTTTAGACTTCCAATTTTAGTCCCAACTTTTTTTATGCAATTTTTGGCTATTTTTCTACTAAAAACCCTTCAAATCAAGTTTATCAAGAATCACAGAAACTTACTAAAAATATAAATAAATCTAAGTGAAAAACTAATTAAAGTGATTTAAAAATACTAAAATTCCTAATAAAAACTAAGCTAAAAATACTATAAAAATATAACATATCAATAATCAAAATATATATTTTTCTCCATGAATCATTTTTGAGAATATCTATAAACCTTTATTACCTATTAAAACTGAATGTTTGCTCTTAATGTCAATTATCGATATACTTTTAATTACTTTAACTTAGGAACCATTCCCATTTAATACATAATAATTTTTTTTTAAACTCCAATAATTTCAAATACTCTTTTAACCTTAATTTATATTCTAATATTTGCTACGTATATCCCCACTCGTCTATAAAATTTATGATCCTACTTTATCAAAATCACTAAGCAATGACAAATATCTCTTTACATTCTTTTAAATCATACAATTTATATGCCTTCAAAATTTCTCATAGCTAACTCTTTCTTTACCCCGTCACTTTAATTTAACTCCTTCTCTTCTACCTATTCAGATCACTAACATAATATATAATCATAATTGATCAACTAAGCAATTTATCTTTACATGCCCTTCCTTAATTCATTTACTCATCATGGCACAATACCCTTATAATAGTAATATTCTAACTACCTTTAATGGAAAAGATTCATTTCTTTATGCTCATGCATTTACATAAAATCAACAAATTTTATCTTACAAAACATATAAAGATTTTATAAATACTTCAAGTTTCAATAATTATATAACTTCATAGAATTAAACTTTTACTACTACTTACTCCATAATCAGCCCTAGAATGCCAAATTTATACAATCTCCACTATATGGCATACAAGGATACAAATGGCTTAACTCTTATTACAATCAAAATTCCACCTACACATAATCATCTCAATTCTTTCTTTCTTTTTTTTTATATTTACATAACCCTTAATTACTTTATACAAATTCAAAATTTATACTTTACTCCACAAGCATATATTTATTTTTTTTCCATTTACACCAATTACTACTCATTTCCAAATAAATAATTTCAAGATAATATATCATCTATGTCTTATCACTTACCCTTGTACAGATATACTACACACATTTCTTTTTACCAAAAGATTATTTAACTTACTGTCATAATAATAATCATCAAAATTCTTATACTAAAATTATATTTCAATTACATAAAATATATTCTCTTAAGAATTTTGAAATCTCATTTTTAACATGTCCTTTCATTGAATCCATATATGTTATACTTTATAAGTATGCATTATCACCTGCACAATCCCTTTTCTTTATTCATCATTAAATTTTATTTAGAAACCTTAGAGTTAACAATATTCTTTTTTTAAAAAAAATGTACAGTAAATTATCAAATAATTGCTTACTCATATTTTAAATCAATTACTTTACAATTTTAAACTAAATAATTTCAAAATAATGAACTTTGAAGGGTTGCAAATACTGAAGACAGTGTTTGATCTGTCTCAATACACTGTTGGTTGGTTTGATTCTCAAATCCTTTGGTTTGTATCTTATTCCTTTGTTCCTTTACTTCTCCTTACTGATTCTTTATTCCGTTTATTTCTCTTTTGCCTCTAATTTTACCCTTTATATTCTTTATTCTATGCCATACTTGCATATAACCTTAACATTGTGGAAGAATATTGGTTGATCAGGCCAAAATTCATCCACATATACTATGGTTCTTAGCAATTATGAAGATAAAGTCTTATAATTTTCAATACATTAATTTTCTTTTTCCTCCAAAGGAATTTCTATACTTTCTAATTTCACCATAATTAATCATGCAAGGGAAAATAATCATACTTTTACATCTGGCCAGGACATAAAAGCAAGCTATTGCTCCTCTATGCATGTCAGATTTCTCAACAAATTTCAAAACATAAAAAGAAATTCATTGCAATCATAGCTATTTTCATATCATAAGCTTATTTACAGATATCTTAACATGACTTTTAAGGAATATTTTCTATCAATAGTATAACACCCACCGCCGAATCCCGAAGGACCCGACGACAAGCCCCACATTCGTTGCCGGAGCACCGTCTTATCTTACTTATAATCCTACATTAGGTATTAGAAGTGGCTAAGTTTTCATAAGGAGGCAAGTAATATATTTTTTTTAAAACAAAAACTTAAGGAAATTCCTACGAAAATTTCGCAAGTGTTTCCCCTAAAAATCAACTTGCCACAGAGAAAACAGATACACTTCCAATATTTATTCCTCCAAATCCCAAAACTCCAAGTCAAAACAATAGTTGCGCAACACTTCCAAATATCCACATAAGCAATCTTAGGTTCTATCACATTATGATGCCATCCATTCTCAAAATCAATTACTAACAATCATACTCTTGGAATTCATATAAAAATAATATTTCTTAATTAATTACAAACTTCATTAATTTATAACTTAATGTATACAACTCAATCTCTTACAATATTCTTCTAAATATCCACATAAGTAATCTTAGGTTCTATCACATTATGATGTCATCCATTCTCAAAATCAATTACTAACAATCATACTCTTTGAATTCATATAAAAAATGATATTTCTTAATTAATTACAAACTTCATTGATTTATAACTTAATGTATACAACTCAATCTCTTACAATATTTTAATACATGCCATAATGTATCCTATACATGTCCTATCCAAAATAGAGTTCCTCCTCTGATGTTTCGCCTTTGGTCTCCAAATACATCCACCACTCAAACCTGCGCGTGACAGAAATCAATGCGCTGAGTATATCACTCAGTGGTGTTAAATTATTTAATTACAAATAATGAAGGTCACCTAAGCAACAAACTTAAAACATAATTTAAAAATACTTAAATCAGATATAAAAATATCGGTGATGTACAAAAATAAATAAATATTCCGAAAATCATAAATAAATTCCTTCTTAAGAATAATTCATAGTTTGACAAATATAAGAAAAATCCTGTAAATACAAACATGTTTCCATTTTCTTTTATAACAGAACAGAACTATTCTTAGTTAAGGCTCATACGTATTCTGGAAGAAATATAACCAGATTCAGTTACATAAATATCTGAATAGAATGTGGTCTGTGAAAGCACCACAAGAATGTGGCCTATGGAAGCGCCACCAGAATGTGGCTTGTGAAAGCACCACCAGAATGTAAGCGTGTCTGCCTACCAGAATGTAAGCGTGTCTGCCTACCAGAATGTAAGCATGTCCGCTTACTCAAAATGGCATCTCAAGCCTAGCATATGATCATAGCTCATCACATAACAGAATGGCATTAAAGCCGAGCATGCTCAATAACTAGAATAACTTCATCTTAGTACATTTTAACCATACATACTTGAGCCAAAATGAGTCATTTTCTTTACAAATAGTCTTATTTCTTATACATAATTCCTTAACAAAATATTTCATAACTTAATACTTATTATTTCGAAATTTCTTAACTTACAACTTGTAAAAATCCAACAAAACCCACTTATGTTCCAAACAAAATTAATACTTCTGTAATACACATATATACTTAGCTTAAAATACCTATAACCAACATTTAGCAAAATGTTTCAAAGCCTAAATATTTTTACTTCAAAATAACTTAACTTACAACTTAGTAAACTTTCTTATTTTCACTTATACATCAAAACTTATACTTACAAAGGATATATACTTAACATAACTTAAGAGGCTTAAAAACCAAGTCATTAAAACCTTTACTTATACTTATTTGATCATAAAACCCATTTTACACAATTTAATAATTATTATTACAGAATTCCTTAACTTACAACGTCATTAAAATGTCAATGTCATACTTATGTAATTCAGAGTGTACTTATTCAAAACATATATTTAATATAGCATTAAAGTACTTAAACCAAGCTTAAAAGCAAATGAAAATCAAGCTCTACCACCATATGATGGTTCGACCTCTATATGAATACAAAGGAGGGGGAGTTCCCCTCTTTCAAATAAATCCAAAAGCAAGTTGAAAATACTTATAAAAGTCATTAAAAGTCTTAACCCAAAATCCTTCAACATAAAACTCATTTCTACTCAAATCATACTTTCTTTAAGTCTTTTAAAATCCATATCATTAAAAGTGTAAGAAAAGATTTAAACTACCATTTAATTACTTATCAACTAACACATTAAATTCAAAACCATGCAAATAAAAGGAGCAAATCAATAGGCCCTTCACCTCAAGTAATTCGGCGACGCTTAGTAAGGTAGGAAGGGAATGTTTTCCCTTCCAATTAAGCATTATACCATGCTTAAAAATCATGCCAAATCATATAAAAGCAATCAAATACTCATTTCCCCAACAAAATCACAAATACTTCAAAATTCATTCAAAACCTAAAAATTCAAAACTTTAAGAAAATGAAAGGGGAAGGGAAATATTATTGCACTAACTTTTAAATTAAGCTTAATTAAGCTTGGAGAGCCTCAATCCTTGGCTCTCTCCTTCCCTTTGGAAGAGGGTTCTCCAACCTCTTCAAAGTAGGAAAACTAACATTAAGATCAAGAATTTACAAAAGAAATAGATGGAGCATGATTTAATGCATCAATTACATATATAAACCATGAATTCTACTTATTAATTCAAAAATTCACAATTTACTTACTTAGGTAGTAAACTCCAATTCCTTTGCATAGAGGTTCCAATTACCACTTCTTTTACTTAATTCTTAAGGTTTAATCACTAAAATTTGGTTTAATTCATCAATTTTAGGGTAGTTTAGAGGTAGAGAAATTGAACAAAAATGGAGGAGGAAGAAAAAGAAAGCTAACGTTGGAGATGGGATAAGAAGAAGAGAGAATGGTGTTTTGGATAAGTTGTAGATTTGAAGTATCAAAGTCAAACTTGGCTACTTTATTTTATATCATATGGATGGCTAGGATTAAGTCTCTAGTATTCTCATCCAAGGACTCTAAATATTCATCAAATAATTCTCCTCTAATTGTTATTTCACTCCACCGATTCATTAAATTAACTCCATACAAATAATTCCTTAATTATTCCTTAACATACTACACTAGAAAATACTATTCATTAAATACTTTAATTCTCTAAAAATATTCATGAAATATTTTTTACCCACCTAAATCATGCAAACATGCTCCAAATATATTAAATAAAATATTAAGCATCCATAGTAATTGTTTCGGACCAAATTTCACGAAGTCCCGGACTGATAGTATTATTCATAGACCGGTAAACTATTGCTCACCAATAATTTATTAGTTACTTTATCATGAAAAATTTATATCTTAACTTTAATTAATTAAGACCAATTACATAAAATCTAATTAACTCCACAAATATGACTTATGTTCAATATCATTATCGGGTCCAAATAAAAAATTATTTCTCTTTCAACCGATACCATTCTTGACCCGAACCAAATAATATCATTTTGAGATTCAAAATTTTGGGGCGTTACAAACAGTTTGTACTCAGGTTTCAAATTATATCATATATTATATCAACATTTACTTATTGCTAGAATATTAACTCATAGCAAACCCTTTTGTATATTTATACAAATGCAACCAATACATTACTAGTGTATTATTTAGTCTTATCATAAGACTAATCAACTAACATAGAGTTTCAAGTAATCAATTATTTCCTTCCTTAACATAAGATCAATTAATTTAACATAATCTTTAAGACAGGTCAAATTCCTCCTATAATATCACAAGAACTCATCTAATGTAACATCTTGTATAACTCAATTCATTTAAGGAACATGAACTTATGAAATACACATATTCAATATAGATTTACCAGATCAGCATCAGAGGGAGGATTCAGTCCAGACTTATTTGGCATGTAACAGTAGTATAAACAAATCTCACTCACATACCAATCCCCAATACTTATTTTCCAAAACTGGCTAAACCATGCTCTGATACCACTAAATGTAACACCTCTATCCGGTCCTATAGGACCAGATAGTGATGTCACATTCTGTGTCAGAAACACAGACTGATTTGTTTATTAGTTTAATGTGATTTTAAATTAAGAAAATATTTAACTAAAGAAAAGAATATAATTCATAATACATTAGAAAATTTAGTAATTATTATAAAATATAAGAAATAAGAAATATATAAGAATATAATAGATAGAAGAAGAGAGAGTAGAGAGAAGTGATCTTATTGTAATCTTAATCTTAGTTACAAAATCAATAGGATTAAGGGCTTTATAGAGTACCAAAAGTTATCTCTAAGAGACACAACCTTACACTAAAAGATATAACCCTTATCCCAAAGGACATAACCCTTTATTCCAAAAGACATGACTTTTGGATAAATAAATAATATTTAATATAAACTTATAGACATTCATTATATTATATAGTTTTATAACACTCCCCCTTGAATGTCCATTACACAAAAGAATATGCCTCTTTAAAACCTTACTAGAAAAAAAAACCCAGTGGGAAAAATTCTAGTGAAGGAAAAAGAGTACAGTATTCTTTGTCTTAAAAATTTTTTTTCTCCCCCTGATGATGGTTTGCTTTTAGAACATTAAGCTGACGCATACCGATCTTGTATACCATTTTCTTGAATGTTGAAGTTGGTAGGGACTTGGTAAATAAATTTGCCGTATTATCACTTGAACGAATCTCTTGTACATTAATATCACCATTCTTCTGAAGATCATATGTGAAAAAAAACTTTGGTGATATATGTTTGGTTTATGAATCCTCCTTTTAACTGGGCTATGCAAGCTGCATTGTCGTCATATAACACTGTAGGTATATTTTTGTGAGATAAACCACATTTTTCTCAAATAAAATGAATCATAGATCTCAACCAAATGCATTCTCGACTTGCTTCATGAATAGCTATTATTTCTACACGATTGGAGGAAGTGGCAGTTATAGATTGCTTTGTAGATCGTCATGATATAGCTGTACCTCCATAAGTAAATAACTAGCCTGTTTGAGATCTTGCTTTATGTGGATCAGATAAATATCCTACATTTGCATAATTAAATTTGGACTAGATTCATTGGAATAAAATAGATCTATATCAATTGTCCCTTTCAAATATCTCAAGATATGCTTGATCACATTCCAATGCCTCTGAGTAAGAGTAGAACTATATCTTGCAAGCAAATTAATAGAAAATGCTATATCTAGTCTCGTAGTATTGGCAAGATACATAAGTGCACCAATTGCACTTAGATATGGTACTTCATGACCAAGAAGTTCCTCACCCTTTTCTTGAGGTCGAAATGGATCTTTATTTACATCAAGTGATCGAACAATCATGGGACTTCTTAATGGATGAGCTTTATCCATGCAAAATCGTTTTAAAATCTTTTCTGTATAAGCAGATTGATGAATTAAGATTCCTTTTGGTAAATGCTCAATTTGTAAACCAAGACAAAATTTTGACTTTCCCAGGTCTTTCATTTCAAATTCTTTCTTTAAATACTTAGCTGCATTTTGGAGCTCTACTGCAGTTCCAATGAGATTTATATCATCAACATATATAGCAATAATAACAAATTCAAATGTTGATCTTTTGATAAAAATACATGGACAAATTGGGTCATTTATATAACCTTCTTTTATTAGATATGTACTAAGGTGATTGTACCTCATACGCTCAGATTGTTTTAATCCATATAAGGATCTTTGTAATTTGATTGAATATAATTCTCTGGAATTTGACTTATATGCTTCAGGCATTTTAAATCCTTCAGGGATTTTCATATAGATGTCATTATCCAGTGAGCCATATAGATAGGCTATAACCACATCCATTAAATGCATTTCAAGTTTTTCATGCACTATTAAACTGATAAGATACCGAAAAGTAATTGCATCCATAACAGGAGAATATGTTTCCTCATAATCAATACCAGGTCTTTGTGAAAATTCTTGTGCCACAAGGCGTGCTTTATACCTTGTGATTTCATTATGCTCATTTCGCTTTCGTATAAAGACCCATTTGTATCCGATCAATTTCATACCCTTTGGTGTCTGGATTACTAGTCCAAAAACTTCACATTTAGCAAGTGAATTTAATTCAAATTGAATTGCATCTTTCCATTCTGGCCAATCATGTCTTTGTTGACATTCTTTAACAGATTGAGGCTCAATATCTTCACTATCTTTCATAACATCAAGTGTAACATTGTAAAAAACATCATCAATTACTGTTGTCACTCGATTTAGATTTCCTCCCTTACTAAGGAAACTTATTGATTTTTCCTCATTTTCTTGATATTCATGTAAATGATTTTCTTCAGGAATATTATCATGAACAATAATATCTTGATCCATTTCATGTGATTCTTTAATAGTGCTACTATGATTATTTAATATTTTCTTCTTTCTAGGTTTTTTGTCTTTAGAACCCAATGGCCTACCCTGCTTCTGGCGTGTATTAGACTCATTAGCAATAGCACTAGTAGATGGTCCTGTAGGGACATAAATTCGAATAGGAACATTAGCAGCTGGAATATCTGATTTGGTTATTCATTTCGAATCAGTAAATGCGTCTAGCATTTGATTTGCTATTCTTTGCAAATTGATTATCTTTTCAACCTCTTGCTCACATCTAGCTGCACGAGGATCAAGATGATGTAAAGATGAAACTTTCCATTCCAGTTCCCTTCTTATTTCCTTTTTCTCTCCCCTAATTCTGGAAAAATTATTTTATCAAATTGACAGTCAGCAAAACGAGCTGTAAATAAATCTCCTGTCAATGGTTCGAGGTAACAAATAATAGAGGGTGACTCATACCCAACATATATTCCTAACCTTCTTTGAGGACCCATTTTGGTTCGTTGTGGTGATGCTATTGGCACATATACAGCACACCCAAAAATTTTGAGATGAGAGATATTAGGTACATGACCAAAAGCCAACTGTATTGGGGAGAATCGATGATAATTTGTTGGCCTAATACGAACAAATGCTGTTGCATGAAGAATAGCATGACCCCAAATAGAAGTTGGTAATTTTGTTCTCATAAGCAATGGTCTTGCAATCAATTGGAGACGTTTAATAAATGACTTTGCTAGGCCATTTTATGTATGAACATGTGCTACAGGATGTTCAATAGTTATTCCAATTGATAAACAATATTCATTAAAAGCACGAGATGAGAATTCTACAGCATTATCAAGCCGAATAGATTTAATTGGATGATCTGGAAATTGAGCTCGTAATCGAATTATTTGTGCAAGTAATCTCGTAAACACCATATTGCAAGATGATAATAAGCACACATGAGACCATCTTGAAGATGCATCTATTAGGACCATAAAATATCTAAATGGTCCACTAGGTGGATGTATAGGTCCACAAATATCCCCATGGATGCGTTCTAAAAATGCAGGTGATTCATTTCCAACCTTGGTTGGTGATGGTCTAATAATTAATTTGCCTTGACAACAAGCGGCATAAGAGAAATCATCATCTGTAAGAATCTTTTGGTTCTTTAAAAGATGGTCATATGAATTATTAATTATTCTTCTCATCATTATGGATCTGGGATGTCCCAATCGATTATGCCAAAGTATGAAAATGCTTGGATTAGTAAACATCTGGTTTACTATAGAATGTGTCTCAATCGCACTAATTTTTGTATAGTACAAGCCAGATGATAAAGTAGGTAGTTTTTCCAATATACATTTCTTTCCTAAGACATTACTAGTAATGCAAAGATATTCGACATTCATTTCATTTATAGTCTCAATATGGTATCCATTTCTGCAGATATCTTTGAAACTCAGTAAATTTCTTCGAGATTTGGAAGAAAATAATGCATTACGTATAATAAATTTTGTTCCTTCAGGTAGAAATATTGTGGCTCTTCCGGAGCCTTCAATTAAATTTGTACTACCAGATATTGTATTAACACTGGCTTTTTCCATAAGCAAATGAGAAAAACATTTTCTATTTTTCAATATTGTATGCGTAGTAGCACTATCAATTAGACACATATCTTCATCATTACATTTTAATCCAAATGAAAATTTTGGAACATCCATACTATCTTCAAAAGAAAGTTGATACATGATATTAGAAATATATATAAAATAAAACTGTATATAAAATTTAACATAATAAAATAAAATATACAACATTATTTATATTATAAAAGTAAAAATTTAAGAAATTATTTGACAATATTAACATAAAGCTAATTACACATAAAATATTTAAATAATTAATTAACAATTTTATCTCCAATTAAATGATCAATCTTGCCCTCAGGTTGTTCAAAAAAATCTGCTACATCCAAATGTGTTATATCGATCTCAGCACCATTAGCATCTGAAACAAAATTTGTTTCTGCATTTTTGTCTTTCTTTTTCAATGATGCTTGATAAAGATCAACTAAATGTTTCGGTGTACGACAGGTACGAGACCAATTCCCCTTCTCACCATATCTAAAGCATAAGTCCTCTAAATTTTTAGATGACATTACTTCTTATTTCTCATCTTTCTTTTTCCACTTCTGGTGGTGAGAATTTGATGAAGTACGTGTATGATCTTTACATTGTAATATATGTTTTTTTCTTGACCACGACTATAGCCACGGCCACGGCCACATCTGGGACCACGACCCTTTCCATATTTAGAGTAGTAAACAGAAACCTCATTCGCTTCAGGGAATGGGGTAGAGCCAATTGGTCGACTTTCATGATTTTTCATCAATAATTCATTATTTTGTTCAGTCACAAGAAGACATGAAATCAATTTAGAATATTTTGAAAGCCTTTCTCTCGATATTGCTGCTGCAGGAGCAAATTCGAGGCATGAAAAGTAGAGAAAGTTTTCTCCAACATATCTTTATCAGTAATATTTTCTCCACACAGTTTTAATTGAGAAGTTATTCTAAACATAGCAGAATTATACTCACTGATTGTTTTAAAATCATGTAGCCTTAAATGCATCCAATCATACCTTGCTTTTGGAAGAACAACCATTTTTTTATGATCATACCTTTCTTTTAGATTATTCCACAAGATAAGAGGATCCTTAATCATTAGATACTCAATTTTCAATCCTTCATCGAGGTGGTGGCGAAGGAAAATCATTGCTTTGGCACGATTTTATTGTGATGTTTGATTTTCATTTTTGATGGTGTCTCCAAAACCCATTGCATCTAAGTGAATTTCAGCATCCAACATCCATGACAAATAATTCTTGCCCGAAATGTCAAGGGCAACAAATTCAAGTTTAGAGAGGTTTGCCATAGAGAAGAAAGAAGGAAGAAAAATCTATTAATACCTTAAACTTTGATTCAAACTAGATGCTCAAAAGGCAGAAGCTCATGCTGATAACATATTATGAAATATAAGAAATAAAAAATATATAAGAATATAATAGATAGAAGAAGAGAGAGTAGAGAGAAGTGATTTTATTGTAATCCTAGTTACAAAATCAATAGGATTAAGGGCTTATTTATAGGGTACGAAAAGTCATCTCTAAGAGACACAACCTTGCACTAAAAGATATAACCCTTATCCCAAAGGACATAACCCTTTATTCCAAAAGACATGACTTTTGGATAAATAAATAATATTTAATATAAATTTATGGACATTCATTATATTATATAGTTTTATAACACTAATAATAATAATAATAAAGAAAACCCTCTCTTTCTCTCTCTCGCTCACCCTCTTCTTCCTTGACAACTCTCTTCCCTCACTGTCAACGTTGAACCGCCACCTCCCTCCATTTCTGGCTACCATCAGCGAAGTATGGTTGCAATCGGTTTTTCCTCACTCCGTTGGCTTTCTATCTGGTCTCCTCTCACGTGGAAAAAACCACCCAAAGACACGAATCAGAGTTATTCTCCTTAGCAGCTTTGGTTTTCATTTTCAGGAGATTTACGCCATTTTCGATGACGTAAGCCACGAGATAGGAGAGACAAGCTTTGCCTCCTTTCCTTCTTTCATTTTATGACCTCAAATTTGAGCGGCGTGGTCAGATTCAGAAAAACCCGAAAGGGTAGCAGCTAGTTGAGAGCTTCAAGCTGGCTTTCAACCAAAAGAGCCACTGCCGCCATAAGACGACACCATATTTAGCTTCTACATATGATTTTGAGTGCTTTGGTACAAATTTTGTGGAGTTCTAGCAAAAATCATTTTTCTGGCCACCATGGATGCGACTTTGACAGTGGTCCGATGGTTGGCTGGCGGCGGTCCGACGAGACAACTCGGGAGACAGAATGTTGCATTTCGCACACCGAACACAAATTCGAAGTTTGATTTTCAATCGGTATACTTTAAGATTCAGTTATTAAATTTTAAAGCGATTGTGATTGGAATTTATTTAGTTGAAATATTTATATTTGTAACGGACTATTTTTCAATGTCTTTTCAGTGTCGGTAATAGTGATTTACCGGTCTTTGAATAGTACCATTGGTTCGGGACATGGTATTATTTCAACCCGAAAAAATTACTACATTTGTCTAGTGTGTTAATTAATATTTTTGGAGCATGTTTGCATGATTTAGATGGATAGAAAATATTTCACGAATATTTTTGGAGAATTGCGGCAACTAGTGAATATTATTTTTTTATTGTGGTATATTAAGGAATAAATGATGAATTATTTTTGGAAAGTTAATTTAATTAATTTGTGGAGTTAAATAATATTTAGAAATGAATTATTTGAGGAATATTTAGAGTTATTGGATGAGATTACCTAAGACTCGATCTTGGCCATT
The DNA here is from genome assembly GCA_948099535.1 of Jatropha multifida. NCBI lineage: Eukaryota > Viridiplantae > Streptophyta > Magnoliopsida > Malpighiales > Euphorbiaceae > Jatropha > Jatropha multifida. The sequence goes on along the minus strand of CANUEX010096319.1, from coordinate 365 downwards.
GATTTAGCATAAAATGAGAAGCAAAGTTTGACTTTGCTACTTAAATTACCAACTCTTTCTCTCTCCTCCCTTCTTCTTCCTCCACGCCAACTTCTTCTTCCTTCTTCCTCCATATTTCTTTCATTTTCCTACCTCCAAATACCACTAAACCACCTAATTAAATCATAGGATTTTGATTAAACCTTGAGAATTAAGTAGTAGAAGCTTGAATTTGGAGTTTCTAAGCTTTGGTTTTGGAGTTGCCATTAAAGGAGGCAAATTGTAACTTTTGGGTTTTGTGATTTATGAAGTCTAATTCTAGGATTAGCCATGGAATTCATGCATTAAGCCATGCTCTTTTCTTTTCTAGTGTTAATTTTGATTTT
>CANUEX010096258.1:0-26737 GCA_948099535.1 Jatropha multifida | reverse complement strand
CCTAATTGCACCTTAATCTTCTAACTTCAATCACTATTCTAATGTTACTAACTCTCAATTTTCATATGATTGTAGATTCCAATGGTCAAAATCACAGAAATAAAAGAAGACCTGTCTTTCTCTTTTTTTTCCTCCTCTCTTGTGCGTGTGTGTGAAAAGGGCGACACTCTCTTTTCAAAAGAGGGTGTTGGCCACTCTTTTTAATTTTATGTTAAAATATATATTTTTTTCCTTTCTTTTAAAAAACACAAAATGACCCATAATTAAATAAGCCCACCTATTTTATAACCCATTTAATAAAATACCCATAAATAAAATACCATTGATACAATTAAAACTATACTTTAACAAGTAATTCCTTAAATAATAAATGAGCAAGAATAATAATCAATAAATCTTATTTTAAAATCAAATCCCCATAATTGACAACAAATACCAAATTAATTATTTAATGCCCAAATCAAATCAATTTAGGAAAAACATTTTAAAATCAATTTAACACAATTCTCTATCTCAATTCCAAATATCTAAGTGCAACTAAACCATATCACGTTAAATTCCATAACTAGGCTTCCTAAGGCACAACTTCCCAATTTGCAATCCAGACTCCATTAAATGCACGAATAATCAAACACATAACATGTAATGCATGAATCACAATCTAGGCAAAATAATTATGAAAATAACTTATCTGAATTGAAATTCATACCAATACCCCAAGTTAGTACCAATTAGCAATCCAGTAATCATTATTCATAATTCCATAAATCAAGGCATTACATTGAACTTGGGAGGGAATGTCGCAGCTAGAATGTTGGGTGATAATGGTGAGTCCTGGCGAAGGCCATAATCGCCGTTCTCCTTTAACTCCTTACACTGCTAAACCATCTCCTTCACTACATCCCTAAGGTTCACTTCATCCAGAATCTGTGTGTGGCTAACCTCCTGGTTAAGGGTGTTGATTGGCTTTGACTCCACCACTTGGTATCTATTTAAGATGGAATGGGTTGGGTGTCTAGGAGAAGGCAGATGGGCTTTTCCTTCATTATGAAGAACGTTTGTGGGTTTGGCCGGAGGAGTGGGATTGCCATTGGGTGTTGATCTTTCCAGGATACCTTTCAATACGGTGGTGAACCGAGAATAGGCTTGGGCTAGGGCCGCGGCTACTTGAGAATTGGTTATAGGCAGAAGGGTGAAAGTGATATGCTGGCCAGATTCGCCATGGACAATGTCTTGGCTCTCCATATTAGGGTTTTCAGTTAGGCTGGCAGCCATGAGGGACAAAGCGAATCGATGGGTGTCGAGGCCACAGAAAATAATTCCTAGTTTCCTAATCTAAATAAATTATAGATAGGGAGAGAAGGGTCGAACCCTAGAGACTAACAAAACCTGATTTTTAAATTGAAACCAGTTTATAAAAGCAAATAAATAAAAGGGGGGGTTTTGATTAAATAGCAATTGAGAAATAACTAAGTAAATAGAGAACGATAAATTAAATAATTAAAAACCAATAGAGGAAAAGATTCAGCCAAGGGTGATTCATAGCATGGGATTCTCTTGATTTATCATTGATACAAAGATAATTCTAAAAATTGAAAGACTGACAGGTTATAATCTTTGGACAAGCGCCTCTGAAAAATCTTTTCATAATAATAGATTAAACAGACAAGTGCTAGAATAATCCCTAGTTAGCAAACAACCCTAAATAACCGATAAAATTTAATTCACTACTAGAAAGACCCTGCCCTATTCAACAAACTTAGAAGCGCAGTTCATTTAAAATAGATTATGGATTTCCATAATATAATCTGAAGGCCTGGTCACAATCAAATTATATTATTTGCTACTTATTCAATTCAGTTAGACAATACAAATCTCAACCTTATTGATAGCTATATGCTTTCCTATTAGATTGAACAATGGGCCCTTATTGAACAAACAACAAGAAAACAATAGAGATGGAGTTTCTCATAAATTCAGAAAACACACAAAAGCCAATCAAATTTAAAAGAATATACTTATTGCATTTAGATCTCACAATCACGAAGAATCCCTACTTGAAATCAACCCTTGACTGAAAATATTGAGCTTAGCCGCTCATGGATATGAGGAACACAAAGAAAAAAAATTAAATCTATTGATCTATTCTAAAAGTAGTAATGAAAAATGAAGAGGAAGATTTCGCCTTTCACAATCCTTCAAATACTATATATAGAGGAGAGAAGAAACCCCTAAAAATAAAATAATATCCTTTAAAAATCTAAAATATTTAATTAAGTAACTGTAAAATCCCTAAAAAAATGAGCCAGCTCACAATTAGAAGATTTCCTCGCGTCTGGTAAGATTTGCAAAAGTTTAGGTCATGTCTCTTTAGCTCTTGCCCAAGCGCTATTAAAAATTTTCCAGTAGCTTTTCTCTCTGCTCTGGGACTGACTGCATAGCACTTGCCCAAGTGTTATGTGAAAACTTCTAGCAGCGTTTCTTTTTCTTCTAAGCCCAACCCCATAGCGCTTACCCAAGCGCTACGCAAATACTTCTAGCAGCATTTCTCTCTCCTGCGAGTTTGGCTACATAGCGCTTGCCCAAGCGCTATACAGAAATTTCCAGTAGCTTTTCTCTCTCATGGATTGATCTCTCTCTATGCTTGCCCAAGCCCTAACCATAGACTTCCAGAGACTTTTTGAGGACTTAACTGTAACACCCATCGCCCAATCCCGGAGGATTAGACGACAAATGCCACATTCGGTGCCGAACACCGTCTTATCTTACTTAATACTTCTAGATCATATATTAGAAGTGGTTAAGTTTTCATAAGGAGGCAAGTGGTATTTATTATTATTTTTTTAAAACAAGGTTTAAGGAAATTCTTACGAAAATTTCACAAGAGTTTCCCCAAAAATTGACTTGCTACACAAAGAAAACAAGTACACTTCCAATATTTATTTCTCCAAACCCTCAGAACTCCAAATCAACACAATAAATCACACAGCACTTCTAAATACTCACATCCATCAGTATAGGTTCTATCATGTTATATTACCATTCATTCAAGAACTAATTGCTATTAGCCATACACTTCAAATTCACATAGAGATATCACATCTTAATTAATCACAATTCTCATTGAATTACAAACTTAATATATACAACCTTAATCTTTTTACAATATTTATATACATGCCATAGCTATGTCTTACTACATATCCTACCCAAAAATAGAGTTTCTTCTCTGATGCTTCACCTTTGATCTTCAGGTAGCACCCACTGCTCTAATCTTGCACGTGACAAAAATCAACGCGCTGAATATATCACTCAGTGGTGCTAAATAAAATACTTGAACATATTTCATATAAAATGCTTAGAAATAAATCATAAAATTCCAATTATATTAAAAGTATTTAAAACATAAGTCATATGTAAATTTAATCATAAGTTAACAAAATCATAAATATATATATAAAGTGTTCATTTAAAATACATTTCCATACCTTCAGTTAAAACATAGCAAACGTATTTTTAGCATCTAAAACATATGTTTCATAACTTTCATTATATCTTGGGGCTCAAACATACTAGGGGAAACAATAACAGATTTGATTTTGTATCGTAACATATTTGGCCTTATGTCGCCAACCATAACCTGAAGGCATTAAAGCCTACTTATACATAATAAGCGCGTTCACTTAAACATAAGGGCTGATAACCCTAGCATATGATCATAGCTCATATCATATCATAATGGAATGAAAGCCAAGCATGCTCATCTTACATAAACGAATCATATCACATCACATTTCAACCAAGTACAAAAGAGCCCAAATCATATTATTTCTTCATAAAACATTGTATTTCTTATAACTCATTTCTTAACAAAACTTTCATAACTTAATTGTTTTTACTTCAAATTTTCTTAACTTACAACTTGTAAAAGTCCATCAAACCCACTTACATTTGAAACAAAAAAAACCATACCTTCATAGTACGTATATAGCTTAAATTACATAGAAACCATCATTTAGAAGGGCAAAAACATGCCATACCCACTAAAAGGAGGTTCGACCTCTTTATGAAAACAAAGGAGGAATGGTTTCCTCCATAAGAAGTCTTAATTACTAACTTAAAATCATTACTCAAACCATTAAATTCATTACTTGAAATAATTAACCATAAAACCCATTTTTACACATTCAAAACCTTCTTTAAGTCTTGATAAAATGCTTAAACACTAGAATTCAAAGTAGAGGTTTTAACCATCATCAAATTGCTCATTAACAAACTCATTTAAGTTAAAATCAAGCATAGAAATCAAAGAAAACATAGTGTCCTTCACCCACCATAGGTTCGACTACTCTTATAAATAGAAGGGGGAATGCTTTCTTTTCAAAATAAACACACTTACTTAAAAGAAAACCTTCAAAAGACTCATTAATCATCAAAGAAAACAAAAGTAAGAAACAAATCAAAAAGGGCCATCCTCTTAGAGAGGTTCTGCCACTCTTAGTTTAATGGGAAGGAAAAGTTTCCCTTCCCTTCCAAGCATCTTATCATGCTTAAGAATCATGGAAAATCAAGTTAAAACATTCAAATACTCATTCCCCAACTCAATTCACACAATACTCAAAATTTCATTCAAAACCTAAAAATTGAAACTTGAAGAAAATGAAAGGGAAAATGAAATAACAATGGACTAACCTTATAAACAAACTTGAAGGAGTTTAGAAAGCCTTAATCTTTGGCTTTTTCCTTCCCTTTGGTAGAGGGTTCTCCAACCTCTTCAAAGTAAGAGAAATTCAGATTAAAATAAAAAATTGATACAAGAAATAGATGGAGCATCATTTAATGCATCAATTATAAGCCTAAACCTTGAATTCTACTTATTAATTCAAAAATTCACAAATTCACAACTCACTTGTTCTTGGTAGAGACTCAAATTCCTTAACTTAAAACTTCAAATTCTTACTCCTAAGCTTGAGTCTTAGTGTTTGTTTGCTATTCCAAGGCTTAAACTAAGTGATTTGGTGAAGTTTAGAAGTAGAGAAATGAGAGAAAATGGAAGAAAGAAGAGAGAGAAATTGGCATGGAGAAGAGAGGAAGAAGATGATGGAATAGTGTTGATGAGTTGTCATTTTTAAGTAGAAAAGTCAAACTTAACTACTGAAGTTTATGTCAAATGGATGGCTATGATCAAGTCAAGGTATTCTCATCTAATGGCTCTAAATATTCATCAAATAATACTCCTCTAATATTATTTAACTTCACCAATTTATTAAATTAATTCCACAAAAATAATTCCTCAATTATTCCTTAACATACTACACTAGAAAACACTATTCATTAAATGCCTTAATTCTCCAAAAATATTCATGAAATATTTTCTACCCACCTAAATCATGCAAAAATGCTCCAAAAATGTTAAATGCAACATTAGACATGCATGGTAATTTTTTCGGACCAAAATACTACCAAGTCCCGGACTAATGGTACTATTCACAGACCGATATATCACTATTACTGACACTGCAAAAGACACAGAAAAATGGATTGTTACAGTTCTCCCCCCTTAAAAGAAATTTTTCCTCGAATTTTACCTGATATAAATAACTGAGGGTGCTGTTGTCTCATAAGTTCTTCTCTTTCCCACGTAGCTTCCTCTGTCTTATGATTCCTCCATAGGACCTTTACTAGAGGTATTCTCTTATTCCTTAATTCCTTAACCTCTCTAGCAAGTATCCTTATGGGTTCCTCCTCATATGTCAAGTCCGGTTCGATGGTAATAGACTTGGCTGAAATAACATGTGAAGGGTCTGATCGGTACCTCCATAGCATGAATACATGAAAGACATTATGTATCCGATCCAAGTCTGGTAGTAAAGCTAGTCTATAGACTAATGGACCTATAAACCTAGGACTAAGCTTACCCTTCTAACCAAACCTTAAAACTTTCTTCCATGGAGATACCTTCAAGAATAACCTATCACCCACTGAATACTCGATATCCACTTCTGATGATTTGAAGCCGCTTTCAACCTTTCCCTTATGACTTTAACCTTATCCTTTGCACCTCGGATCAAATCAGGACCCACTATCTTACCCTCACTAAGCTCCGTTCAAAATAGAGGTGTCCTACACCTCCTACCATATAAAGCCTCGAATTGAGCCATCTGAATACTCGAATGATAACTATTATTGTAGGCAAACTCAACAAGCAGAATATACTTCTCCCAACTACCCTCAAACTCTGTAACACAAGCCCTCAACATATCCTCAAGCACCTGAATCATCCGCTATGACTGAGCATCTGTCTGTGGATGGAAGGCTATGCTGAAATGCAGTCTAGTACCGAGAGCCTCATGTAGCTTCTTCCAAAATCTTGAAGTAAATCTTAGGTCTCTATTAGAGATAATGGAGGAAGGAACTCCATGAAGTCTCACAACCTCATCAATGTAGAGCTCTGCATACTACTCCATAGTGTAGTTGGTCCTAATAGGAAGAAAATGTGCCGACTTAGTCAATCTATCGACTATGACCGAAATAGCATCCTTCTTCCAAGGTTTAGTAGTCAAACCAACCATAAAATCCATGGTGATCCTATCCCATTTCCACTTTGGAATAAAGATAGGGTGTAGCAAACCCGATGGGACCTGATGCTCTGCCTTAACCTGCTGACAAGTCAAGCATCTCGACACAAAATCCACAATGTCCCTCTTCAAGTCGGCCACCAATACTGTGCCCTCAGATCCTGATACATCTTATTACTGCTTGGATGCATAGCATATGGGCTACTATGGGCCTCCTCTAAGATACTCCTCCTCAAATCCGAGATCTTTGGTATACAGACCCAATCCCCAAAGTATAAGCAGTCATCCCTAATCTTGAATCTCTTCTTCTTACCCTCTCTGACTAGGCCTTTCCACAAGGCAATATAGTCTTGTCACCCTGCTGTGCATCTCTAATCTGCTGAAGTAGGCTAGGTCTTACCATAAGCTCTGCTATAAGAGCACCATCTTTAGCCACTGATAATTGAACATTCATCGCACAAAGGGCAACTAAAGACTTCTTGCCGAGTGTATTTGCAACTACATTAGCTTTACTTGAATGATAATATATGGTGAAATCATAGTCCTTAAGTAGCTCTAACCATCTACGCTGCCTCAGGTTAAGCTCTCTCTGCATAAGCAGATACTTAAGGCTCTTATGGTCCGTACACAAATGACATCTCTCACCAAACAAATAATGCCTCCAAATCTTCAAAGCGAAGATAATAGCTGCTAATTCCAAACCATGGGTAGGGTAGTTCTTCTCATGTGGCTTAAGCTGTCGGGAAGCATAAGCAACTACCTTGCCCTCCTGCATAAGTACACAGCCCAGACCATTATATGAAGCATCACTGTAAACATCATATGGTCTGCCTGGAGCTGGCTGTGTCAAAACCGAAGCCTCAGTAAGCATCACCTTAAGCCTCTCAAAACTACTCCGGCATCTATTAGTCCACTCAAAACGGACATCCTTATGAAGAAGTCTAGTCAAAGGGGCTGCAATAAGGGAAAACCCCTTGACAAACCTCCTGTAATATCCAACCAAACCTAAGAAACTACGGACCTCTATGACATTCTTAGGTGGCTTCCAATCAATTACTGCCTCAATCTTCTTCGGATCTACCCGAATACCCTCAGCAGAGACAATATGTCCTAAGAAGGCAATCTCAGTCAACCAAAACTCACACTTATTGAGCTTAGCATATAGCCATCGTTCTCTCAAAGTCTATAGAACTATCCATAGGTGATGATCATGATCCTCTTTGGTCGGAGAGTACACCAAAATGTCATCAATGAAAACCACCACGAACTGATCCAAATAAGGATGGAAGATCCGGTTCATCAGATCCGCAAATACTGTTGGAGCATTAGTCAACCCAAATGGCATCACCAAAAACTCATAGTGGCCATATTGAGTCCTTAAAGCAGTCTTAGGCACATTCGATTCTCTAACACCCAACTGATGATACCCTGATCTCAAATCAATCTTCGAGAACACAGTGGACCCTCTCAACTGATCAAACAAATAGTCTATTTGAGACAATGGATAACGATTCTTCACCGTCACCTTATTAAGCTGCCTATAATCAATGCACAATCTCAAAGTGCCATCCTTTTTCTTCACAAACAATACTAGAGCGCCCCAAGAAGAAACACTAGGTCGAATAAAACCCTTGTCGAGCAACTCCTGAATCTAAATCTTCAACTCCCTCAACTTAGTAGGAGCCATCCGATATGGAGCAATGGATATTGGTTCAGTACCCAGCATAATCTCAATACTAAACTCAACCTCTCTCGCAGAAGGTCAACCAGGCAATTCCTTGGGAAACACATCTGGGAAGTCACATACCGTCGAAATCTCATGGACATTGGGAGATCTCTACTCAAGCTCAAGTACATAGGCTAAAAATGCCTCACAGCCATGTTGTATCATCCTCTTAGTAGTACTGGCTGAAATAACATTAGAGAGCTAATCCATCCTCTCCCCCACAACTACAATCTCCTCTCGAGGCGAAGTCTGAAGTGTAATCCTCTTATGTCTACAATCAACAATAACCCCATGTTTAAACAACCAATCCATGCCCAAAATCACATCGTATTCCCAGAAGGGCAACTCTATCAAATCTCCAGGATATACATGCCCATGAATGACTATAGGGCAATCTCTAAACACATGGTCAACTACAATGCTCTGACCCAAGGGACTAGTGACCTCAATGCTGTGCTCTAATGTGTCAGCATGCATACTACCCAGTCTACCCACATGTATGCATATATATGGATGCATATATATGAATGCATGCATACTACCAAGTCTAAAGCAGCCTTCACTAATGAAGCTAATGTGGTGTGAGGCTGGGATGTCAAGTGCATCCTATACTCATCCAATAATCCCTTCCTAAATCGCTTACACCTATCTGCCTCAGAAGTGATCAACTTAGAAGCATACCTACTCAGACATAGGAACTCCCGCTCATACTCAAAAATGGTCATCCGACCCAGCTTAAGCTCGAGAAATTCTGCTATCCTCTGATTCGTATAAAGCTCACCCAAATATTTCTCCCAAAACTCAGATAGGAAGAAATCCCATGTCACATCCTTAGCTCTAGCTGTCTTAACCCCTGACTCCCACCATAAACAAGCCTCTTCCTTCAGCAAGGAAGTACCACAAGTCAATCTATCCCGGGGAGTACACTGCATCTGCTCCAAAACCCTCTCTGTAGCTCGGAGCTAGAACTGTGCTGTTGAAGGCACATCATCCTTCTAACCCATAAAATCCTTAGCATCATACTTCCTCAGTCTCTCAATAGGCGGACAGACTGGAACAGGGGCTGGTGCGTTGGAGCCTGGGAATAACTCCCGTAACCTGACTCAAAGCAGCTACCAACTGCTGAATGAAATCACCTTGATTAGGCCTTGCAGGATCTGCAGCAGCCTGCCCCGCAGCCGAGGCACGCTCCGCGTCAGAACCCAAAACACCACCAGTGGTACCACCAGTTGGTATACCACCCTCAAGCCTACCACCCTCTGGACGAGCATAACTATCACTACAAGAGAAATGCAATTTAGCAACGGATTTGCATCCGTTTCTAAATAGAAATGGAACTGTAACAGATTAGAAATGAAAAATAATCTTGTATCTTTTATCATTTTTAGAAACGAAATGGAAATGGATTGGAAACAGACATATTAGAAATGAAAAAATCCGTTGCTAAAATTGGCGGGAACTAGTGCGCACAAATTAGGAACAGATCAGAGACGGATTTAGAAACAAAATTTAGAAATGGATTATAGATCCGTTTCTAACTGATAAAAAAATTGAAAAAGTGGAGTGGAACGATGTCGTTTGGAGACTGCAATATTTAGAAACGGATATGTTGTCCGTTTCTAATTAATAATAGAGAAAACAAAAGACTGAAACAGCGCCGTTTGGTGACCAGAATTGTTAGAAATGGATATGTGGTCCATTTCTAAATAATAAAATAATTAAAAAAAATAGATAGACCAAAACGACGACGCCTAGATTCTGGAATTATTAGAAATGGATATGTAATCTGTTTCTAATTAATAAAACAATTGAAAAAAAAAGATTGAAACGGCGTCGTTCATTCATCCTCTTCTCTCAACGTTAAATCCCTAATTGAGAAACACTTTGTTGCGTTCTCCTTCTTCAGGTAAATGCAGCAAAGTTTTCCCATTTCTTACACTTTGTCTTCCTCTCTCATTGTCACTCTCAGTCTCTCTCGCGTCTACTGTCTCTCTCTCTCTCTCTCTCTCTCTCTCTCCGTCTTTGTGCAAGGGCGTCTCTCTCTCGCGTCTACTGTCTCTCTCTTCGTCTCTGCGCGCAGCACCTCCCGTCGTCTCTCGCGTCTCCTCCTGAAGCCGACTGTAACGGTAAGTCAGTTTCTTTTTTTTTTTTTGTTTTCGTTTAGGGTTTTGTGTGTTTCGTTGGTTGAAGAAACTGTGCAATAGTTTTGATTTCTTGAAATATAATTGTGCTAATTTCTATCGCATGTGAATGATTTCTATGTTCTTGTTACAACCAGAAAATTTCTTTCGTTATACCAGTCATCGAGTTTGTAGTTGTGTTGTGTTATACATTTTAGATTTTTGAGAGCTGTAGTTGCTCCTTTTGTTTGTATATAATTGCTATGATGTGTTGCGCTTCATTTATGCGTCACTTAACTTGTTCAGTTGTAGCCATATAGGACTATTATGTCATGCTTCGGTCTCATTATTTGAAAAGTCAAAAAGAGAAAGACCTAAGAGAAGTGCTTGAATCAAAATGAGGCAAAAGAGTTGTCTCTAAGGTTGACATCCTTATTTAAGGCTAAAACTTATGTACCTAAGGAAGAAGCTCCTTCGATTCAAACACCAAAATTAAAGACCCCTAAAAGAGGCTCATTAACTTTTGTTTGAGATCAAGGAAGCACAAATTGAAGCCATGACTCTTCCAAGGTGTGATGGCGCGCTTCACCTTCATGTGCAAACTGCCGTGTGGAAATGGGGGATTAGAGGGTGCTAGACCATATCAAAGGTCTTAAGCTTAAGTAAAAGAAAAAAAGGGTGTAAAAACCTTAATAAGCCCAAAAGGGATTCTTATAAGAAGTCAACCTTAGGAATGATGAATGAAGATATCTATTTTGAGCCAAATATTTTCACTATCTTAAAAACATCAGAAAAAAATCAAAAATCAAAAATCTCGATTATATATAAAAGACCCTGCTCAAGCATCATCATTATTTGAGGCAAAAGAAAGGGAGTCAAATAATAAAAGAGAAGAGACATTCCAAATATTTAGCTTTAAAATAAACCGCATTTTCATTTTTACAAATTCTCAAAAGCCTTTCTTCAGTTTTCCTTTCAAATAGTCCCAATTAAATCATGATAGAATATAACATTAGTTGCATTTCATGATGTTGTGTTGCGTAATTGCATTTTGCCTGACATTCACATCTTCATGCATAGATGCATACATGCATCATCTCTAATCCTATAGCCACTGAAGCTTTGCGCAAGAAGACAAAGCCCTCGAAGCTCAAAATTTTGATTGGTTATGGCCAAGGCAAAAGAAAAAAAGGGGAGAAAAATCCCAAGGCAAAAGAAAAAAAAAGGAAAAAAAATCCAAAGGTGCTAAAAAGAGTAAAGCAAAAGGAAAACATCCCCATTGAATGAGTCAAACATAAAGAAAGCATTGAAGAGGTCATCGTCAATTAGGCAATAAGAATTTCAAAAGGGGAGAGCTTCGAGAAGGCCAAATCCCCATCTCCCAAATTTCCTGATTCTGATACTAACTATAAATAAACTTCTTTATTATTCAATATAATCCATTTTAATTTTGCTTATTTTGTTTGACATCTTTCCTAACAATTCCATTCATCATAGTACATAAGCTCATGTGCATTTTTGACATAAAATCATTGCACATGCTTGAATTTAATATTAACTCAAAATAGAATTTGTTGATTAGGCCAAAATCTAATGAAAGAATTAAACATGAAATTTCAAACCCTGCTCATGGGTGAGAAAGAAGCCTTCACGTGGCGCTAAGAGGGCATGCCGATTGAGGACGACAGGCTTTCGCGCACGCCTCATGGCTTTCTCAAGAGTCACTATAGTAAACTGAATCAAACGGGTTTGGTTTATTTTATTCAATAAAATTCATTTGTTCAATCCCATATTAATCCTTAGAAAAGGTTTTCTTAATTTGGTAAGGTTTTAAAAATTGTTTGGAGTTGCCACCCTAAAAAACTATGGAAAATTCTCGAATTAATTAATTATTTGAAATCAATTAATCCAATTTTTTAACCAGAGTGAGTCCGGGAGTTGGGTACGAAATGGGAAGGTGTTAGGCACCCAATCTGTCCGGTCTAAACCAGCCTAATAATTATCCGAATATTTATTATTTATTAATAATAATATTAATATTAATTTAAATTGAGATGTAAAACATTTTTTATACGCAATTTAGAAAACATGTCAATCATACATATTATCACAATTAAAGCATTCATCCAACATAAAAATTAAGCAAACACAAAGAATGGGGGCAAGGAGAAAAGAATTACAAACCCTTCCTAAAATACATTCTACCCTTAATCGCCTTATACATTCCCATCTTCATTTAATAAACACATATCAGCATGAATAAAATTATTACAAACCAACAATTAAAAATCATAAACCAAAATAAAATTAAATCTAATTATAGAAACAAATTTAAATGAGAATTCTTTTGAATTCCCAACAAATTACATCAATAATATTACAAACCTTTTAAATAATAAATTACAAATTTCTTAAACAAATCATATAATCACAAAAAATTTAAACCAACAAATCTCATAAAATAACATATTCAAACAATCAAACAACATGATGACTGTATATATTAACAAGATAATCAATAAAATCAGAATATTAGTCCAATAGAATAATAAATTGCACAAAATAACAACGAGTAATAAAATTAAACAAAATAAAAATGGAATCATAAATATTGAAATGGCAAAATCTTAAATGAACAATATAAAATCATACTAAAATATAATATAGATCAAGAATTAAATAAGCATTAAATGAAAGTTAATTGAGTTAGAATGTTAGCAAATTTAATAATTATAACAAAGTTTCAAGCATATGATCACAATATTCATCTCAGAAAGATGAATAAAATTGATAAATCATTAGAAGAAATAATGTTATAATTATCAACGTATTCATCCGGATTCGAGAAATGAGTTCTTTGTCATAGCTTAACTCACTTTGATGTCGTAATCAGGCACACTTTGAAGTCTTTTAAATTATTTGGCTTTTGAGTTAATGATCTCACTCCATTGGAAGTGACTTTCGTCCCATACAAAGGTAACTAAAGTTCGTAAACGTTAAAAAATCAGGAAATGTGAGAAAACCAGAAATTTGAAGGTTTTTGGGCTCAACTGACGCGAGTCAGTTGCAATTGGCGCGAGTAAGTTGTAACTGGCATGAGTCATTTGCTACTTGGCATGTGCCAGGTGTAACTGCCTTGTACCAGGTTTGACTGACTAGCGCTAGATTGGCCAAAAAAGCTATAGATTACAACAAAATTGAGTTTTTATGGATTTCCCTCACAAATGACTCAATTTTTTATGATTATCACTAAAATGAAGAAGGAATACAAAAGAAATAAAGTTTAGACTCTCAGTTTACCTTGTTTTGAAAAAAATCTTTGAATTTGTTTGAAGTTGATGAAGAACGCCTCCTTTGAACTTTGATTCTTGAAGATAATCCGTGATTCTGTTTGATTTAAGCTTTTGGAAGTGTTTATCAATCCAGAAACACACTAAATGTTGATTTAATCTTTCGAAAATGTTTATTAATCCAAAAACACAATGAATGTTGATTAGAAACACACTCTTACAAAACAACTACCAAAGATTTTTTTGGTATTCTTGGAAGAAAATAGATTTATATTGTGTTTGTGGTTTTGATTTTGTGTTTGTGAATGTGTTTTTATGATGTTTTCTCTCCTCTTAGTTTTTTTTATCACTAAAGTACCAACCCTTAACCCTAACCCTTAAGATGGTATTTATAGGCAAGTGGTGAAAATTATCACTATTTGCCTAAGTGGCATGCGGGCCCCGCTGGTGGGCCCCACAAATTAATTGATTTTTGATTTTTCATAAAATTCTGTTCAAATGTCACCTATATCGACGCAGAATGTGAAAATTTATTCCGAGCAAACCCAGGACTCATTTTCGGATCTTGTTTCGATACGAATCCTGAAAAAGTGAAAACGACCCAATGGATTCGATTTCTTACCCTAGGATTGCTTGTTCATAATAAAATGATCTGCATCAAATGGTGGTTCATGTAAAATGCAATGCGCCAAATGGCAATATAAAATGTAATGTGCCAAACGGTGGCGTAAATTGTGCACAACGCCGTAAATTGTGCTCTGCGTCCAACATCAACATAAAGTTCTGAAATGCTCCCCATAAGGAGGTTGTCCTTTCAAACCGTGCGCCACTAGATGACTTTACTTCCAGTGCGCCAAACGATGGCATAAAATTTAAAATGTTCCCTATGGGAAGGTTGTCCTTTTGATGGTGCGCCACGACTTGATGAGTTTGTGTGTAGTGTGCCAAATGGTGGCATAAAATCTGAGATGCTCCTTGTGGAGAGGTTGTCCTTTTGGATGATATGCCACAAGCTTTAGGAAATGCCGCTACGATTCCAATGGCACAAGAATCAGCTCGATTGGATTTCGTTTGGGCCTCTAACAGACTCTCGAAAGCCCAAAAACCCAGAAACTAAAGGGGAGGGGCATTCTAGTAATCAGCCAAGATCAGCACTAGCCAATCTAGCGGCGGTGCTGGCCAGCCCAACATTGATGCCAATCAGGCCATCGCCGAGACCCTCCAGCGTCGATTAGGACATCTCCAGCATTGATAAGGAGGTGGCCAATGTCAACCAGGCTAGCTTAACCACCCCTTTTGCCTATAAAAGGCACACTCTCCGCTCATTCCAAGACACCTTTTGTTGCTCAATCAAGTGCTTCTCTAGCATCAATGACTCTCATTCTCACTTTTATGATTCTACAACCATAAAGTTTGACTTTGCTCATCTTCCTTAATTGAGTTTAAAGTCTAACTTAGCTCTCAAAAGTCGATCCTTTCGACTTTCAATCACACTTTGACCTTCCTTAGGCAAAAGCCATTGGTTAGGTGATTCACTATTAATTAAATTTTGTGATTAATCAATAGTTCTTCACTTAACAATATTATATAAGACTATAATACGGGTCCTTGTGCCCCACCTTTGTAACGCCCTAATTTTTTGAACTTGGGATAGTTTATTTCATTACTACTAAGTCCGAATAGTGATTCATGCTTTGCATGTTATTTGTTTGATGATTCAAGAATGAAACAATTTCTGGATTGCAAACTGTGAATCTTTACCTCAGAACGCCTAGTTATGAAATTTAATGTGATGCAGTTCTAATTGCACTTATATATTGGGATTGGGATTTGATTTTTAAGATATGAGTTATTCATTATTGTTAAGTATTATTATAAAAAGGGATTATTTAAAATATATTTTTATATATATATAAATTTAATATCTATCTATGGGTATTAATTAAATGGATTTTGGTTATATATTAGGCTTATTAGATTGTGGGCTTTAGGAAAAAAAATAATAATAAAACAAAATAAAAAAAAGAGTTACCCTAAATCTAATAAGAGTGGTCGACACTCTCATTTTAGATGAGAGAGTACTGCCACTTTCACCAACACACCCACACACAAGCGTGAAGAGAAAAGGAGAGAGAGGAAGAGAAAGAAGTTCATCTTCCATTCTTACAATCTTCCACCATTAGAATCTGTAATCAAATAACAAGTTGAGAGAATAAGTGGTATTAGAGCGGTGATTTAAGATAGAAGATTCAGGTGCAATTAGGTTGTGATCATTGAAGGCATTCTATAATCAAGGTAAGATCCAGTTCTGCAACCCATATGTTGTTTCTAATCTAATCATATTTTTGAAGTTGGTGTTGTTAGGAGATTATGAATCCCTAATGGTTGTTTGTGGTGTTTTGTTTTTTATTTTCATGCTTATAGAGAAGGGTGAACCTTTTAAGGTTGACAAGGGCAAAGGGAAGGCAAAATTGTGAAGTTAGTTGCTATCGTGGGATTTTGAGATTTGTACTCTGCAAATTTATGTTTTGTTTGATTTTATTTGTTAGTGTTGGTGATCATAAAATCATTCTTTTCTCATTTATGGATTTCAAGAACTAATATTTTTAAGTGTAAAATCTAAAATTTTTGTATGTATTGCATGAGTTGATAAATTTTGATGCTGAATATGTTGTTGAGTCTATTTCAAGCTTATTTTTGGACCCTTTATGTTTTTTATCGGTACTTGAGCCCTTCACAAAAGTTATATCTCTATTTCTTAGCTTTTCAAAACATCTTTTTGTGCCTAATTTGGATACCTGTAGCTCAAGTTGTGATCTAAACACTAGAACTGGTTCTGTCATGGCACCAAACTTGTACAATCATATTGTTTTTCCCATTTTGACCATTAAGATATCTAGATTTTGAATAGAGTCTTGCACAAAAGTTGTATTTTTACTTGTTAGCTTTCCAAATCATCTTCTTGTGTCCAATTTGGATGCCTATAACTCAAGATATGACCTAAATACCAAAACTAGTTCTAGCACAAGGTGCTACCACGCCGAGGCCATGGAAATTTCAGAGACCACGCCCAGGACATGGACTCCCTTGAGTCTCTAAGTGTGTTTGTGTATTTTTGACCTCCTAATGATGCCTAAACACTCTAAATGCATATCTAATGTATCCTTGATGTGGCAATCTTTAGAATCTTCCTTAAATGTGACTAATATATCAAATGGAAGTCAAATAAGAACACATAAGATAGAAGCCATGCTTGGTTGATTCTAATTGAGAGTTATTTCTTGATTATGCTAATTAATATGACCTAAGAATTGAATGTGATTCTAAATGTGACAAATTGGTAACTTTGGGTTAATATTGGACTGTGAAATCAAATTGAATAATTTAAGTAAATGGTGATGATTTGATGAATTGATTATCCTGATGATCTATTCAATTCTAATGTTATGTGTTGCATGATTGCATGATGATATAAACATTAAATAATGTGGGTTGTGATTGGTTTTTCATATGATATGAGCTAAACTTGGTGTGTGATGGTATGCTTACTTACATAATATAATAAGATGTTAGAAGACACACTTGAGCTTTGCTATTGTAATGTTCATTTGCTTGACCTATGAACTACCATGAACTAAGTGTGTGAATTTGACTCAAGAATATTAATTTGGAATTATGTCATGGAAGGCTTAATTCTATGCACCAAGTATGCTTACTTGCTTGCTATCTTGAGTGGTGTTGGGTTAACACATATTTGGATTAATGCTGTCTTAATCAAGTGACTTGCACTATTTATTTTGTGTACATGAGAACGAATGTTCTAAATTTTATGGTTGATATTGAAATGAAATTAAACTGAATAACATAAAAGAACTAATGGGCTCTTATTGTGGTCTTAGTTGAGTGGTTGCTAGAATATGGTTATGTGTTTGTGAAATAAAGCATGCTATAAGATCTGATTTGGATTGCGCTATGATCATATGCCAGACACACGAGTGTCTTCAGTATAAGTGGACGCACTCTACTAATTCTGTATGTGCAAGACTTTTTAAGTCTATTGTGAAAGGCTGATTAGCCAGTGTTAGTCTGACTATTATCAGACACCGTTCTGTTACCTGTTCTACTTCTGTTTCTTCTGAGTCATCGTTAAGGCCCAATTATTTGAATTAATGAGTAAAATATTAATAATAAATGTAATGGACAAATTATTGCAACATAGATTATCTACAAATTAGTGTATGTGAATCTATAACATGCAGATTGTGGCAATGAAATCCATACGGTTATATAGTAAGCAAATTATCATAAAATATGTACATAACCACTCGTACTATAAGAAACTATTAGAGCATGTAACATATTACGTATGGCTTGGTTTAGATGTTTAATTATGTAATATGCTCTTATGCTTTGCATTTCTTGATTATAAATGATCTATTTATATCGATATTGTGTATGGTTTCAATGAACCATACCTGGTTGCTATGTGATGCATATATATTATTGAGTACCATTGAGTTTTATACTCAGCGTGATGTTTTTTAAACTCGCACAGGTTAAAGATTTGTTTGCTATGGATTGTGAGCCCCTGTAGCCAGGGAGAGACTTCTATTTCTAGATTTGAGTGAGTCTCTACTGCAGACTCATGGCATGTGCTAGGTTTTACAAATAATGAGAGCATTGGTTTGAATGTGTGGGATTTATGTTTCACTAAACACAATTGTTCATTCCTTTAAACTCTTGAGGATCTTGATTTATTTCATATGGACTTGAACTTTTATTTTGAGATTGGAATTTTGATGTATTAGAATCAATTTAATTTGGATTTAGGGATGGTTCCTTTTTATAGTCGTTTTATTGAATTGGAATATTAAGTGTGTGTAAAGGACTCCTGAGGACTTCACTATCACCTTGATCATGTTTTATTAATTTGTTTGTTCATTTTCTTAATTGGATCTCTAAAGGGAATACTTGAGATTTTCTAAAGGATTTGCCTAACATTTTAGAAATGTTTAATGGATTACCACTACTATATTTAACGGTTTTAAATTTTCCTCAAATTTTTATAATCAAATTATTCTGGAAAGTTGGATTGCTAAGACTTCCGCTGTATATTTTAAAGGTTTTGTAAACTGAGAATTTAATTATTATATTATGTTTCTACTGATACTAGTTCTATACTAATAAGTAGGATTGTACGTGCCTCCGGCAAAGAATGCAACATCCCCTATTCTGGTCCTACAAGATAGGAAACGGGGTGTTACAACCTTAGCTTTTATTTGGAGGAAGACTCAACCTCTTTGGTCAACAACTCATTGCGGAGCTGCGGTCTGGCCGTGTCACAAGCACCAGGGTATAATCACTCAAACTCAAAGCTTTGTCAATTCAAAAGCCTGGTCCATTCGGCAAATTATCAACTTCAAAGCCCTGTTCGTCCGACACTATGCATGCTTTAAGTCTAGTCCATTTGGCAAGATTGCAAGACCAGTTTTTATGCAAAAAGCCTAGTCCAATCGGCACACCAGTAAGCCCACACTAAAAGTGGCGCCCTTAAAACCATACCATCTTAATCGATGGTAGAACTTCATGCACCCTAGTCCTCATACAAACAAGGTACGAAGGCATACCTACGGATTTTAACCTAGGTAGCGAGCCCTCAATCAAACTGACAAGTCGAGACTTAGGGGAATGTGTTGCACGACCTATAATCCTCAATAATGAGGCTATAGTGGGGCTCCCCTCTAAATTACACACCTTTATTTCATTTGCTTACTTTTAATGCACTATATCCAAATATTGTCATGCATTATAAGTATGTCCATGCATCAATAATCTAACATTCATGCAAAACAACGATTTTGATTTTCAATTAGACTCGAACTTTTGATCCACATGCAAATGAAGCCAAAAGCCTAGTCCCCAAACCCAATGATTTGAGGCTAGTGCATTTTATCCACTGTGGCACACTAAAGGAGTCAACCATGAGATTTTTACCTTATATTTTCCCCGAAAATAAAAACAAATTAAAGTGGCTACTCTAACATACCACACATGGTCAAAAGTGCTCTAGAGAGCCAACTAGACATCACTTAAGTACTAAACAGAGCCATAAAACTGATAAAATTTGTAATTAGATCAATTAATCAAACAACCAATCATAACAGGACTAAATCAAATAAAGCGAGAAGGGGCCGCAATGGGGTTCCATCTAGTTTCAGCTTTTCAATTTTCGTGATAAATTGTTGAATGGGCCTATCCAATTAGACTTCGTCCCTTAGGTCTTTCCCACTGCACTTAGGAGGGGGCTCACAAGCTGGCGACTCCATTGGGGACCCTAAACACTTTTCAAACTAAAAAATGTAGCAAGTGGACTACCAAGTAGGCTTCGGATCTCCAGTTTGAGTCTAATTGAAAATCACCTTGCAAACATAAAATGCATTATTCAGGATCTTTTCCCCTCAGTAGAATTAAGTAAAGTGAGTTGCCATTATCACTTTGGGGCAATCTTCCTTAGAGCTGTCTCCGGTCAAGAAAGTTGCTCACTCACCCAGTGCACCTCCGGTCCTTACGGTAAGGTAAAGGGTTTGACATAACAATTATTCCATTTGATACGACAATGGTCAAATGATGAGATATATACCAACTCTAGTGGATGGACCCTCAAACAAATCCATCAAAAGCATGTAATGACCCTAGATCTGATCCCTAGGCTTATATGCATCCTACATCATGAAACCATTTTGGCAGAACATTCATCTACTCACACATTACATATTATGGACCAAGATTCAACCTACACACCAACTAGGGGTAACCAATACACAAATCTAGTGGTAACCTACACACCAACCATTGGTAACCAAACACTAATCCAATAGTAACCCATACACCAATCTAGTGGTCAACCAAACACCATCCAGTGGTAACCAATACACCAATCCAGTGGTAACCCATATACGAATCCAATGGTAACCCATATAGGAATCCAGTGGTAACCAAAAACCAATCCAGTGGTAACCCATACACCAACAAGAGGTAACCCATACACCAATCCAGTGGTTAACCAAACACCATCCAATGGTAACCAATACACCAATCGAGTGGTCAACTAAACACCATCTAGTGGTAACCCATACACTAATCTAGTGGTTAACCAAACACCATCCAGTGTAACCTAAAACACCAACCAAATTATCCCAAAGCCTCAAAATTGACTTGAGCACCATAAATTACAAAAAGCCTCAAACTTGACTTTAGCACCTTCATCTCCCAAACTAGGGGCAATGCCTAAGTCTTGCCCTCAAATCTTGGCTGGTGCATTGCTTCCTCCAATCCAAAAGCCTCAAAACTAACCTGAGCACCTCAAAACTAACCTAAGTACCTTAGATTATCAAAACTGACCCAAGCACCTCAAATTACCAAAAGCCTCAAACCTGACCTGAGCGCCTTCATCTTCCAAATTGGGGGCAATGCCCAAGCCTTGCCCTTAAATCTTGGCTCGTGCATTGCTTCCTCCTATTCAAAAGCCTCAAAATTGACCTAAGCATCTCAGACTACCAAAAGCCTCAAAATTGACTTGAGCACTTCAAATTACCAAAAGCCTCAAACCTGACCTGAGCACCTTAAATTATCAAAAAGCCTTAAATTAGACTTAAGCACTCCTATTTCTTAAACCAGGGGCAATACCCAAGTCATGCCATTAAATCTTGGCTCGTGCATTGCTTCCTCCTATCCAAAAGCCTCTAAACTAATCTGAGCACCTCAAACTACCTAAAATAAAAAAAAGCAGTAAAACCTTATCTGAGTACCCTCTGATTAACAAAAACCTCAAAGACTGACCTGAGTTACTAAACCTTAATAGTATATAATCCTCAAAACTACTACAATAGATGTGTACTAATTCCCCTCTTTTGATTACTTCTACTAGAGAACAATGATGATAATAGCTCTGCCTAATGATTTCAGAGCACTAATGGAAGAAATGCTCCATGAATAGGAGACCCATTTTCGGACAACGTTGACTAAACAGAATAACTCCCTCTAGAATACTATTGCTACTTAGAGAGAGACTATTCTAGGGTAAGTGAGGACCTTTATAATTGCTAGTCGAAATGTCAATACTCCTCCAAACCAGGTTGGGAAATCTAATGAACAGCACATCATTCCACCCCACAGTGATCAAACTACCCGAAGGTCGATTTCTAAGATAGGGGCCACTTCTAATGCCATTACTACCCCAAACTAGATAGGGGATGACTCTGCCTCTCTAGAGGTTAAGAAAATGATGGAGAAAATGGACTCCTTTGAGAAATTCCTAAAGAGCATAAAAAAGTATAAAGACATGATTGATGTAGATTCTCTCCCACTATTCCTAGAGGCTACGCTACCTGCCAAGTTCAAAATGCCTGTCATGGACAAATTTGATGGCACCACATGCCCCAAAACTCATCTTAAGATGTATGTGCGTGCCCTCATTCCCCTCGATGTGAGTAATGAGCTCTTAGCCCAATTGTTCTAGCAATCACTCACCAATGTTGCTCTTTGCTAGTTTGTCGCCTTGGAAAACACTAAGAAAAAGACATAGGATGAAATCTGTAATGCCTTCAACCAGCAGTACCATTATAATGTGCAGGTTGACATTACCAAAAGGGACCTAGAAATAACTAAACAGGGGGCCCGAGAGTCTTTTTCTTCATTCCTCACAAGATAGAGAGGTAAGGCTGCCTAGATGCTTAATTGCCCTTATGAACAAAAATAGATTGACATCATAGTCAATAACCTGCTCCCCTCTAACTAGAGTCATTTAAGGAACCAATATCTTCTAGACTTCAGAGCTCTCATTACCACTACAGCCAAAATAGAAAAACTAATCCAATCAGGCAAGATTAAAGAGGATCAAGCTTCTTTCTCCATATACAAGAAGCCATAAGCCAATTATCATGTAGTTCCTTCCATCCCTCAAAAATGCAAGAAGGTAGTCAATCTGATCGGTCAAAAACAACTTTCTCCTCCTCTAACAAGACCCGTTGCTTGAACAGACAGATGCAACTTCACATATCTCGGGGTTCCTCTTTCATTCATCTTTCAAAAGGTTGTGGATGATAAGTTGATATAGCCCCTGACACCTAGACCCTCACCAAATCCTGTCCCAAAACACTACAACCTAAACTCTTTTTGCTCTTTCCATTAGGGACCTAGGCACAAGACAGATGATTGTAAGACCCTGAGACACAAGATCCAAGACTTAGTGGAAAGTGGTCAGATACTTCCCGTTCGACCCAGACCGAACATAAATTCTAACCCACTCCCTTATCAGTAGAATCACCTCCATATGATCCACAAAGAGCTAGATTCTAACTTGGCCTTCTTGATCCACCCCATCATAAATAACTCATGTTGCATGATAGACCTAAATGACGTACTTGAGGAAAGTAATGCTATCACCTAGAGTGGGAGGCAACACCCATCTCCTTCTCCTAAGGCTTTACCCAATCTAGCCACCTTGGCCAAGGACTTGACCAGCTTTAATTCTTGACCACAGCCTAAGAACCTAGTCTTGGAGCAGTTGAAGAAAACCAAGGCTGATATTTCCTTATGGGGGTTGATTCAGTCCTCCTTTGTACATCGCCAAGCTCTAGTCAAAGCCATAAATCAGTGTCAAAAAATTACTAATATTACTTCAAAAGCTTTGGTAGTGTCCATTACAAGGAATCCTCTAGCATTGGCAGGGGGTAAGCAATAAGAGGTGTGGAAATGAGGAGGGTAGTGTGCCTTTTATAGGCAAAGGGGGGTGGCTGAGCTAACCTGGTCAGCATTGGCCACCCCATTATCGACACCAAAGATCCACTTTTCAGTGTCGGTGGAGGGTCTCGGCGATAGCCTAATCGGCGCCACCATCGGGGTTGTAATGCCCTAATTTCTAGAATTATGAATAATGACTATTTGATTACTAATTGATACCAAATTGGGGTATTGGTATGAATTACAATTCAGATAGGTTATTTTCATAATTATTTTATCTAGATTATGATTCATGCATTACATGTTATGTGTTTGATTATTCATGCATTAATGGAGTCTAGATTACGAATTGGGAAGTTGTGCCTTAGGAAGCCTAGTTATGGAATTTACTGTGATACGGTTCTAGTTGCACCTAGATATTTGGAATTGAGAGAGAGAATGGTGTTAAATTGATTTTAAAATATTTTTTCCTAAATTGATTTTATTTGGATTTTAAAATTGGTGGGCTTATTTAATTATGGGCCATTTTGTGTTTTTTTAAAAGGAAGGAAAAAAAAGAGAAAATATACATTTTAGCCTAAAATTAAAAAAAAAGAGTGGTCAATACCCTCTTTTGAAAAGAGAGTGTTGCCCTCTTCACACACACGCGCATAAGAGAGAAAAAAAAAAGAGAAAGACAGGTCTTCTTCTATTCTTGTGATTTTGACCATTGGAATCTACAATCATATGAAAATTGAGAGTTAGTAACATTAGGATAGTGATTGAAGTTAGAATATTAAGGTACAATTAGGCTATGATCACAAAAGGCATTCCATAATCAAGGTTAGTTTCTATTTTGCAATCCATATGTTGTTCTCTAATTTGATTATGTTATTAGAGTCATTATTGTTAAGAGATTTCAAATCCCTAATGGTTGATGTCTATGTTTTGTTTTTGCTTTTCATGTCCATAAAGAAAGGTGAAGCTTCTAAGATTGATAAGGGCAAAAGGAAGGCATAATTGTGAAGTTTGGTTTGCTATTGTGCGATTTGAGGTTAGTGCTCTACAAGTATATGTCTACCTCGATTTCTTTGAGTGATGTTTGTGCTCTCCAATTATATGTTTAGTTTGATTTTAATTATTGGTGTTGCTGATCATGAACATTGTTATTTTCCCATTTATTGATTTTGAGAACTGATGTTTTTAAGTATAGAAATTGAAAATTCTGTGTAAGTTGCTTGAATTGATAAACTTTGATGTTATGTGTGTTATTAGTTCAGTTTAGAACTCATTTTTGGACCCTTTAAATTTTTTATCTGTATTTAAGCTCTTCAAAAAAGTTTTAGCTCTACTTCTTTGCTTTCCAAACCATCTTCTTGTGTCTAATTTGGATGCATGTAGCTCAAGTTATGATCTAAACACCAGAACTAGTTCTGTCATGGCATCAAACTTATATATTCAGATTGATTGCTTATTTTGGCATCTAAGATGCCTATTTTTCTACTAGTGTCCTGCATAAAAGTTGTAGATTTATTTGTTAGCTTTCTAATGCATCCTCTTTTGTTGAATTTGGATAATTTTATAGCTAAATTTATGAATTAAATAGTAAAATTGGTTCGGGCAAGCCTAGCTCATGCTGTGTACTGCTGAAATTGGCTTTCTAGCATGGCCATGCCATGTAGCATGCCTAGCCCATGCTTCCTATTGACTATAGGTATATTTTGTGACCCTTTTAGCACGGCCATGCCATCTAGCATGCCCAACTCGTCCTCTCCACTTTCCCTTTCAATGCTATGTTGTATTTTTGACCTTCTAATGTTTCCTAAACCCTCTAAATGCATACCTAATGTATCTTTGATGTGTTTTTCCTTAGAATCCTCTTTAAATGAGACTAAAGTATTATATGAACATCAATGGAGAATACACAAGATATGAACTATGTTTAGTTGATCTTAGTTGAGAACTATCACTTAATTATACTTGTTGTTATAACTTAAGAATTTAATATAAGTTTGAATGTGAGAATTGAGTTAACTTTTATTTTGTGTTAGACCATGAAAACAAATAGGGGATATTAGTTAGTTGGTTATGATTTGATGAGTTATTTATCCTAATAATCTATTGAAGTTAAATGTTATGTGTTGTGTGATTACAAATTGGAATAAACTTAGCTAAGGAGAGATCTAATTGGTTCTTCATATTCCTTGAGCTAAACTTGATATGCAAAATTATACTTGCTTGTATAATAAATGGGTTGTTAGAAAACATACTAAAACTTTACTATTATGATGTTGACTTGCTTGACCTATGAACTATCATGAACTAAGTGTGTGCTTATGACTTGATAATGCCAATTTGGAGTTATACTTTGGAAAACTAAGTGCTATACACCAAGTATGCTTACTACTTGACATTATGAATAATGTTGGACTAAGATGTTTATGCGTTGTTGCGATCTCAATTAAATTACTTGAGCAATATATGTTACAAATGTGAGATTATTAAAACTTGTGAAAATGTATGAGCATGGATGTTTTGGATTTATAAGACGCTTATGAGCTTCTATGATTAATGAGCAAATTGCGATCAAATACATTTACTTGTTATGTATATTGCTTGACATTTTGGTTGTGGATGTTAATTGGAAGTTGATTTAAACTGGATTGACATAAAAAGAATTAATGGGCTCTTACTGTGGTCTTGGTTGAATAGTTGCTAGAATATGGTTATCTATTTCTGAAAATAAGGCATGCTATGAATTTCGATTTGGATTGCGCTGTGATCGTATGCTAGACACGTGCGTGTCTTCAGGATGAGTGGACGCACTCTACTGACTTTGTATCTAAAAGACTTTATAAGTCTACTCTTAAAAGGCTAACTAGCCAGTATTAGTCTGACAGTTATCAGACACTATACTGTTACCTCTTCTGCTTCTGTTTTATCCGAGTCACTGTTAAGTCTCAAATATCTGGACTAATGAATATGATATGGTTAGCACAACTGTAATGGTTAATTACTTATAATTCAAGTTACCTACAAACTGTTCGTATATGATTACTTGTTGTATAAGTTATTTACAGGATTATTAATATGATTATCTATTATGCAAGATACTATCACAAAAATATAACATGTATGTTTATACTGTGAATAGATTCCTAGATAAAGTGATAGGTTCTTCTACTGCACGATCTGTATTGTGAAGATATTATGAGAATACTTGAGTTACCTTCACGAACTAGATGTTATCACATGTGTGAATTAACACTGTTATGTGATTATTTAACTACAAGCAACGTGGAA
>CANUEX010096256.1:0-13664 GCA_948099535.1 Jatropha multifida | reverse complement strand
AACGATGGTATATATTTTCTTGAATGGTTAATTATATAATAAGATGACTTGACATTATATTTTTAGAAGTGCTGTGCGACTTAGTATAATAATTTGGAGTTGAGGTTTGGAGGATTGAACATTGGAAGTGCTTTGTTTTCTGAGTGGTAAGTTGATTTTTAGGGGAAACTCTTCCGAATTTTTTTGTAGGAATTTCCCTTTGTTTTTATTTATCAAAAAAATAATTTTTATCAAAATATTACTTGCCTCCTTATGGAAATTAAGCCACTTCTAATGTATATTTCGGGTTCATCAGGTATAATAAGTCGGTGTTCTGGCACCGAATGTGGCATCCGTCGTCTGGTTCTCCAGGATTGGGCGGCGGGTGTTACAGGATCGCTAACACAACACCACCTAAAATTTAGCTGTTTGGTTCTTGTAAAATAACTAAAGATGTTTGGGATTTTTTGCCAACCACTCACATTGTCACTGATCAAAGTTCAAAATATCAAATTGCTTAAGAACTCCTTCATATCCATTAGCTTCTAGGTCAGTCAGTTCAAGATTATTATAGTTTCATGGCTATTCTTTGGGATAAGCAGTCTTATCCTGAATAATGCACCGCCTGTTTGGTGCACTATAATGCTGCTCGGGATATCAAACGTCTTCGTCAATTTCTTATGGGTTTACTCGGCGAGTACAAAGAGACACATTCATCTATCCTTAATCGAATTCTTACTCCCTCTCTTAAGACAACTCTTGCTGAGATCAAATCCAAGGAGACAAGGAAAAAGATCGTGGCCTCCTTTACACTTCCACTTAGTTTTATTTCTTCTCAAACTATACTGGTGTTCCTCATCCTACTTCTCTGGTTCTTAGCAAGAAGTGGTGTTATTACCATAAGACATCTACTCATCATCACTTAGAATGTCGTACGCTACAACATCATGATCATAACAAATAATCTTTTTCACGCTCAGCGGCTGCTATAAAGGACACTACTTCTTCTGCTGACTCTTCTTCTCTCACCCAAGTGCAACTCACTTCAGTTGAATGGCCATAATTACTCAACTCTATTAGTCTCAAAATGGTGGTGGAAGTGGTATTTCTAACTCTATTAGTCTCAAAATGTTGTAACCACACGACATCTGATTCACGCCCTTTCTCACACAAGTCACCTACTACTTCTATTCCACCTATTCACACTGCTGATGGCACTCTTCTACATACTACTCATGTTGGCACAGTCTCTGCATCATCCATTTTTGTTCATGTCACTTATTTAATTCCATTTTTAAATTACAATCTTCTCTGTACTGGAAAAATTATTGATCTTGGTTATCATATAATTTTTAACAAGATTGGTTGTTTCATTCAGGATGGTGCGACGGGG
This sequence comes from Jatropha multifida, assembly GCA_948099535.1. Taxonomy (NCBI): domain Eukaryota; kingdom Viridiplantae; phylum Streptophyta; class Magnoliopsida; order Malpighiales; family Euphorbiaceae; genus Jatropha; species Jatropha multifida. The sequence goes on along the minus strand of CANUEX010096256.1, from coordinate 12,292 downwards.
AAGGTTGTTGGGATCACTTGTTTCTAATGGATCAACTTCACCTACCATCTACCTCATTAGCTGCAACCTTTGTTTCTTCCAATAAAGCAGTTGAACTTTGGCACTCTCGTCGTGGTCATGCATCTATCTCCAAACTTTGTCCTCTTATCTCTAGTGGTTAGTGCGGACAAGTATTTATGTCTTTTAATGATTTTAAGTGCCTTCCTTGTCAGTTGCGTAAATAAACTAAACCCCTTTTTAATAATAGTGAATCAAGAGCTATTGCTTATTTTGATTTAATTCACTCTGATATATGGGGACCTTCTCCAACTAATACCATGGGAGGATCTTGTTATTTTGTTATATTTGTTGATGATTTCTCTCGGTTCATTTGGATTTACGTTTTCAAAAAAGTTTCTTTGTTACTATCTACTTATTCAACTTTCTCTCAAATGGTTCAAATGAAATTTTCTCAAACTACTAAAATTTTGAAATCTGATAATGCCGTAAAATACACTTCAATTCCTTTTCTCAGCTTGTTGGCAAAGCATGGCACTATTGCCCAAACCTCCTATCTTGGAACATTTGAACAAAATGGTCGTGTAGAGCGAAAACACAGATATATTATTAAGAAAGCAAGTGCCCTTTACATTCTGCTTATCTTCCTAAATATTTTTGGGGCAAAGTTGCCCTAACTACCATTTTTACAATCAGTGGTACCCTCTCATCTGTTCTGGGTAATAAAACACCTTATGAATGCTTATTTAATGCTTCTCCAAATTATAATCTTTTACATATTTTTGATTGTGTTTGTTTTGTTCAACTTTATCCACTTGAGCAGAGTAAATTAGAACCACGATCTTTCATATGCAGTATCTTGGGGTATGGTATAGCTAAAAAAGGGTATCGTTGTTATGATCCATTCTTTAATAGGCTACGAGTTTCTCATCATGTTGACTTCTGGAAAAATGTCTTCTTTACTCAAATGACATCTCTCAACTCTTCTTCTAAATTTGAACTTGCTACAGAATCTTTATTTATCGATCCTTTTGCAAATAATCCTCGTATCTCTCATGTAGTTCCTCTGATCACACCACCTGCCTTGCAGTCTCCGCTTGCTCCTGTTAATCCACTTGGCTCAGACTCTCCTCTTGCTCCTACTAAGCCACCTACTCCTATAGACGATCTCCTTTCTTCTTCCAAAAATGCTCCTCCGACACCTCCCATTCCTACTGACATTCTTCATCAGATTCATACTTCTTTCGGTAGGGTAGTCAAACCTAATGTTTATTTTAATGATTATTGTAGATGCTAAATTTTTGCCCTAAAATAGACTTAATGATGATAACCTCATTTACTAAAGAAGAGGTTGAAGCAACCGATGAACTTGATCCCAAAGCGATGATCCGAGTTTAGAAAAGTAACCTTTAAAACCACTATTTCATATTTATGGCATAACGGGGCCCATAAATGCATCTCGAGTGTACCCAGGATGGGTCTTGGCACCCTACAGCACTCCATGGATCACCCAAACCATTTTTATAAAAATCAGGTCGGTTTACTGGTGGGGCCCCCGTATGGGGCCCATTAGTGACCCTTAAAGGGCCCATAAGCGGTGATGACATTTCTCGTGGTAGAACGATTTTGAAATGTCCAATTCATTCAATTCTCAAACTAGGTTCCTAATTTAAGACCTCGAACTTATTAGGCCATTTTCACTTTTTTAGGGTTTATGCCAAAATAGGCCTTGAAAACAAGTTTCGGGTTCACATGGGATAAATTTTCATGCTCTGCATCGATGTACATGCCATTTGAACTGATTTTGTGAAAAATAAAAAAATTACTCATTTGTAGGGCCCACCAAGGGCCCATGTGTGGGGCCCACATGCCACATAAATAGTGAATAATGTCAATTTTCACCATTTGCCTATAAATAAAGGCTTAGAGTTAGAGATTAGGGATTGGCAATTTTTAGTTGGAGATCACAAACACAGAATCAAAATCACAAACACAAAATCAAAATCAAAACACAACACAAATCAATTTTCTTCAAAAATATCAAGAAATCTTTGTAGTTGTTGAGAGAATATGTGTTTCCAACAAGCATTCAAAGTGATTTTAAGTTTCAAAACATTTCTAGAAACTTAAACTAAACACTTTCTCGGATCATCAACAAAGGATTGGAGCTCTTGAGGTGTTCTTCATTAGACTTCAAGCAAATCAAGTTCTATCTTCAAAATCAGGAAACTAAAAGTCTAAACCCTATTCTCTTGTGATTTTCAATTTATTTTCTAACCTAAAACTTTAAAAATTTGAGTTTTTATGAGAGGAACATGTGAAAACTTAGTTTTGTAGCAATCTTGCTGCATTTTTGGGCAGCTTAAGGCGCTAGCCTTGGAGGGAAGTTGCACGCCTTACGATGAAGGTGCACACCTTCATGGTAAGGCTAGCACCCTCCTTTTAGGGTGCCCAGAAATGCCTTAAGCTTGCTGTCATTCTCTTCTACTTTCGATTTTTTTGGTGATTATAGGTCCAATTACCTTAAAATCGGATGTTGTCACATCCAGTGGTGTAAGTCTATAAGTTTCAGAAGTAAAACGACTTAAAAAAAACTCAAATCGTGCCTAGATTATGAGATCAAGACGAGTTGAACTACGACATAGAACTCATTTCTTGAATCTAGATGAGTACCTTGAAAATTATAACATTATTTTGTGCAATAATTTATGAATTTTATTCATCTTTTTTAGATGAATATTGTGATCATGAGCTTGAAACTTTGTTACAATTATTAAATCCGATAACATTCTAATTCAACTAATATTTTTTTATTGCATATTTAATTCTTGCTCTATATTATATATTAATATGATTATATATCATTCATTTAATATCCTACCATTTTAATTTTCTTTGACTCTAGTTTATATCCCAACTCTTTATTTAATTTAATTATTTAGTATTTATTTTATGCAATTTGTTATCTTATTGAATTAATATTTTTGTTTTTATATATTAACTTATCAAATTCTTGCATTCATCATGTTGTTTGGGTGTTTGAATGTGTTATATTTTTTGAATTCATTTGTTCAATTTTCTGAATTTAGCATAACTTATTCATGAAATTTTTAACTTATCATTTAGTGGACTTATAATATTGTTAATGTTATTCATTGAGAATTCATAAGAATTCTTATTTAAATTGGTTTATAATAGCTAGATATAATTTTTATTTGTTTATGATTATTATTTGTGGTTTGTAATAATTGAAGTTAGTTTTTATTAGTATTTATTAATTAAAAGGAAATATGTAAGGGATAATGGATATAATGTACTCTAGGAGGATTGTAATTCTTTTCTCGTTCTCCTTTTCTTTATGATTGTTTGTTTTCATGCTTGATGAATAATTTAGATTGTGATAATATGCTTGGCTGGCGTTGTTTTCAAAAGTTACATAATATGTTTTACATCTCAATTAAAATTAATACCATGATCAATAAACAACATAGTGATAAATAAATAATAAATATTTAGACAACTAGGAGACCAACTTAGACTTGGCAAAATGGGGCCTAACATCTTTCCATCTCCGTATCCAATTCTAGAACTCACTCTGGTTAAAACCAGATTAATTGGTTCCAATGAGTTAATTAATCCGAGAATTTTTTTCGTAGTTTTAGGGTGACGACTCCAAAATTTTACAAAACATTACCAAAGTAAGGAAACTACTCTTCTGAGGATTAAAAATGGGATTGGACAAATCAATTTTTCAATAAAATGAACCAAACCTGTTTGATTCATTTTAATCAAGTAACTCTTGGGGAAACCATGAGACGACCGCGTGAAGCCCGTCGTCCTCACCCTGGTGACTTTACTGGGAAAAAATTTAAAAGAGTTAACTATAATAGTTGTCTAAATATTCATATTTATTAATAGTATTATTAATTGAAATTGTGTTTAAATTTTGTCTACTTATCAGTTGTCACTCATGCATTTATCTCTTCTCAAACTCCATCTACCGAACATCCTTCGGTGATATTGGTGGATGTGGTTCCTTCACTCTATTCGATTGTTGGGATTCGCCACTGATATACACCACCCATAAGTCAAGTATCTTTTGGTTTATCAAAAGAATTGGCACAATCTGTTATTATCTTTTACTTAGACCTAAACTAAATGGAAGGAAACAACCAATTCTCGCTTATGAAATCCAAAGACTTTATATCTGGCCAAAGCTTATGTAATAGACCTTAGTTCTTTTCTTAGGAATTACCTTAATAAATATTTGTCTGTTACATACATCAAATAAATATGAGAGGCATCAGTTGATGACATGATAGTTAAAAGCAAAAAAGCTAAGCATCATGCATATGATTTAGGGTGAGCCCTAGAAATATTACACATGTATAAAATGAAATTACACCCTGACAAACGTGTTTTTGGTGTCACTATAGGAAAATTCTTCAAATTTATGTTATCCCAAAGAGGAATTGAAGCAAATCCTCAAAAAATAAAAGCTGTCTTGGATATGCAACCTCTAAAGACAATTAATGATGTTCAAAAATTGAATGGGAGGATCATTGCCTTAGGGCGATTCATATCCTGTTCGGCAAAAAGATGTCTCCTTTTTACAAAATATTAAAAAACATAAAGGATTTTGCATGGACCGAAGAATGTCAAACAACATTCAAAGAATTAAAGGAATTTCTTGCATCTCCACCACTTTTTAGTAGGCCAAAAGAAGGAGAAGCACTATACTTGTATCTCTCAATAGCAACGGAGATTGTAGCTTCTATCTTAGTTCAAGAAGAAGGTTCCAAACAGTATCCTATTTATTATGTAAGTAGGTACTAAAAGGTGCGGAGGTAAAGTATTCTTATTTAGAAAAATTATCATATACAGTCTTAAAAACTTCTGTGAAATTATGACATTATTTTTAAGCACATACAACTTATGTAAACACTAATTATCCTTTGAGGAAAGTTTTGTACAAGGTTGAGACATCAGGAAGAATGGTCGAATGGTCCATTAGGCTTGAAGAATTTGACATCCACTATGTATCAAGGACAACATTAAAGGCGCAAGCACTTTTAGATTTTATTCTTGAATTAACAGAAGTATCAATGCCAGATGGCGCTGGCAGTTGTTTATAGATGGTGCAGCAAATCAATCAGGAGCAGGAATCATTTTACAAAGACCGAACAAAATTAAGCTCTAATATGTTGTCCATTTGAACTTCAAAGCAACAAATAATGTGGTCGAATACAAGCATTAATAACAGGCATCAAGCTGGCACAAGTGGTAAGACTCGAACACTTAGCAATTTACTCTGATTCTTAGTTGGTTGTAAATCAATTGCTAGGTACATATGATTTTAAGGAGCCAACCCTTATCAAGTATAAAGCCCTAGCAATATAATTGCTTTCATAATTGGAGAATTGGAAGATACAACAGATTCCTCGAGTGTAAAATGTAGAAGCTGATAGCTTAGCAAAAATAGCAGCTTCAAAAAGCGAATGGACAAACAATGCAATACCTTTGGAGGTGCAAAATAAAACGAGTATTGAATAAGAACATGTCTCTATGATGGCACCATTGCAAGGTTGGATGAAGCCCATTGTTAATTATTTAGATAAAGGAATTTTACCTCAAAACAAGAGAGAAGCAATTAAAATTTTAAGGAAAGCAGCCAACTATGCATACCAGCACTCAACGCTGTATAGGAGATCCAAGGCTCATCCTTGGGCAAAATGTTTAAAAGAGGAAGAGGCAGAGTATGTTCATAACGAAGCTCATGAAGGCTTATGTGGTGCTCATGAAGGTGCTGATTCTCTAATCCGAAAGATTTCATTACACGGCTATTACTGGCCGACAATAAGAATCGATACAAGGCAAAAAGTCCGAACGTGTAAGCAATGTCAGGTACATAGTAGAGTACCAAGACAACCAGCTGCACAGATGCAACCCTTGGGTAGCGCATGGCCATTTGCATAGTGGGGCATTGACATTTTGGGTTCCTTTCAAAGAACGTCCGAGTAGAAAAGGTTAGAAGTTGTAGTGGTTGATCACTTTACAAAATGGCTAGAGGCAAAATCGTTGTCAATGATATCACCAAACAGGGTTATATCCTTCTTCTAGAATAATATAATCTTTCAACATAGGGTGTCGAACAACATATTCATTGACAACGAAAAGCAATTCAATTCATTGCATTTTCACAGCTTTTGCGATAATTGGAAAATCAAGTGGCATTTTACATCAGTAGCACACCCGCAAATAAATGGGTTAACAGAAGTCACTAACCAAACTATTTTGCAGGGTCTAAAGAAAATATTAAATGCGAAGAAAGAAAATTGGGCAAGCAAATTAAACAGTGTATTATGGGTTGACCAAACAACACCAAAGCGAGCAACTAGTGAAACCCCATTTTCCTTAGTCTATAGAACAGAAGCAGTAATTTTGATTGAAATAGGCACCCAAGTGTTCGGACTATACATTTCAATATGGAAACCAATGATGAACAAATAAGACTTGCCCTCGAGCAATTGGAGGAACAAAGAGACCAAGGCAAAATACAAGCAGAAGCGTGCAGAACGCAAATGATGCGATTCTATAGTAAAAGAATTAAAGAAAGAAGTTTTCAACTTGGAGATTTAGTCTTAAAAAAGAAAAAAATTATAAGGGGAGCAGCAGAAGTTAGAAAATTAGGTCCGAATTAGGAAGGACCGTATGAGGTAACACAAAGAATAGGGTCGAGCGCCTATAGAATTAAGGATGTAAATGACAAAGAGCTGCCATGGAATGCAGAGAACCTGTGAAAAAATTATGTATGATGAATTAGAGAAAAAAAAAAAGGTTTTTTTACCTAAGTGTTAGGATCTTAGGAAAATGGATGTAAATGGGGTAGCTTGGGAGAGCTATGGGAGTAGAATGATCCTAATAAATAGGTTTTTCCTATCTTTTCCCAAAGAAAAATAAAAGAGCAATTGATTACATGAATACCTTATACACTATCTATAAAATAAAAGAATAAAATGGCTAAACTGCTTTAGAAATGTGAATCAAATAAATATCGCGAGCCTAAGCAAGCCCGGGATAGAAAGGAGTTGGAGAACTCAAAATCTAAAAGGCCAAATAAAATTCTATTGAAAATGTATGTACATACAAAACACTTAAAAAAAATCTACAATGTCAAGTTTGTTCGTCCAAATGAGTTGATCCTTCCTGTTCATTAGGATGGAAAGGAGGAACTATAGTTACGTTTTCATTTGGATCAATAAGAGGAATGTCGCTAATAAAATCAAAACTTTTCAATATCAAGTTTGTAATGCAGTAGGTAATTCGCTCTTGAAAATTATCGACTATGTCCGAAATTTTATTCAAAGCATCATCGATTTCCTTTTGAGAAGCCTATAAATCTTCTTTGAGTTGATCACATTGCAACTCAGCCTTTAGCTTAGCTTGCTTAAGCTCAGCCTTTTCTTTCTCTGATTAGATATTCCTCGAGCTTGTGACCAAATCTATATCCGTTACCTTCCTATACTCATTGTTAAGTTGATCCAATTGGTGTTTTAAAGCATAGATCTCCTTACTATGAGTAATGGCGGCATTATCCATCATCTCTTTAGCAATTTCTGCCATCTGGATAACTTCATTCTTAGACACATCAAGTTTTGCGCAATTACCTGCATAATTCCAAGACCATTTTCTTCATAACTCCAACCTGATGAATAACTTGACAAAAGTACATCAAAGATGATATGAAAAGGAGAACAAAAGGAAAATAAAACAAAGGAGACAATAAACTCAAATAAAAAATGTTGCAATTCATATGGTCAAAGATTGCATCTTCCATGAAATCATAATAATTCCAATCTTGAGGGAGCAGAGAACGTCCAGCTAAATTCCTGCTCACTGGATTGTGGGAACAAGACACGGAAGGTCCATGAATACCCTTAATATAACTGTCCACATTAGGCCGAATAGGTTTTGACAAAACAGCTTCCTCAAGAGTTCCTAATCTGGTCCTTTTCCTTCGCGTAGTAAGAGGAATGTCATCCTTAGATGGCAAATGAGTAGCATCGGTCTCTCCAAAGGAAATTGTTGGTAATATGGCAATTTCCTCTAAATGTCTGGGCTTACCTCTTGATCAGGAATCATAGGCTGAATAAGATTAGGAGTAGCAGTAGTATCGCTTGATTACCTGTTTAGTGCAGGCATTGGCTGATCATTTTCACCATCTTCATCCCTCAGTACCAAACCACTTGCTCTCCTTGATTGAGAAGTCGCTCTATTTTCTCTCATTTTTCTTCTTTTCTCTTCCAATCTTCTAGCAAGATCGCTACCAACCATATCATTCAAATAAAGCAAAATGTTAAAACTATTTCGATGAAAGCCCACAAAAGGGCCAAAGCACAACAAGCCTACCCATCATAAAAAATTTCCCATTTATTAAAAAAAATCACATTAACTCAATTAGGAAATGCAAAAAAGTAAAAGCTAAAAACATACCTTTTTGTTTTTCCATTTTCCCGAAAGGGTAGAAGGATGCTCTAGTGCAAGGAGATGAAGAAGGTGAATGGGTCTAAGGGAATATTCTGAAAGAGCTTCAATACTAGCTCTTTCCCTTTATGTAAGCAGATGATCCTCCCTGAATGAGGAAATGGATTGGGACCAAGAGGTGTTCACCTTAAAGTCTCGCGAGCTTTTCACTGTGAAGAATTTTTCCCTCCATCTTCCCTCTAAAGAAGCGGTCAGTCCATCAAAAATAAAGAGGCCACCACGGGTGAAAAGGTGAGGATGATCTTCTCTCTCCCGAATCGACAAAGCATATAGCCCATTAACAATAAAAGGGGAAAACTCCAAGTTAGATTTTCGAGCCAGGAGGAAGAGTCCCAGCACAATCCTGATGCTATTTAGAGCGAGCTGCGATACAGTGATTCCAAGTTGGTTTAGATAGTCACACAACTCCAGTTGGAGTGGTAATCGAACACCTGCCCTCAAATCTTCTTCATATAAAATAAAAAAGTTGGGGCTTTGCTTAGTATCAGCCCGAACATCCTCACCCATAGCTAAAAGCTCAAATTCAATAGGGATGACATACTTAATTCGAAGCCTCTCCATGTCCTCATGACCAAACAGAGAACGTAATTGTGCTACTCTATTCTCTTTCTTTGTAATAGATTTTTTCCTTTTTATAGGTTCTTTACTTTTTGGTGAAGGATGGGTTCGCTTGTTTATGTAACGAGAAGCCTCATTTTCCCTAATCATAATGCCAATAGCTCAAACTCTTCTAGAAGCTTCTTTAGCAGTTTCCATGGTGCTAAAGTGCGGTTTGAAGGAAAATCGCTAGTTTTGGTGGTTTTAGACCTTGAAGACGAAGAGCTAGAAGTCTCTATGGCAATGCTTTTGCCTTTGTCCTTGTTGGAAGGGGGAGTGGTCTCCATAGGATAGTAATAATGGGAATACAAAATGAAAACAAAAAGAAATTAAAAGGAAAGAAATTTGTAATTACCTCTTTGTAGGAGAATTTGCAGAAAAGGGCAGCAAGAAAATTTCAAGGCTGATGGGATTCGATGCTTTGATTTATAGACACCTGAGAATGGGAGATGATGCGATGAAGGTTGTAACACCGGTAAACTGAATGGTCGCTCCTTAATGAAGTGTTCAGAAGGCGCGCCGTTTCAGGAGACATTGATAAGGTCAAAAGTCACATCCATTAAAGATAAGATGCAAACTAATAATGGGCTGAGACTTAGGGCTTACATGGAAGTTTAAGTAAATACCTGATCGATTCATCGAAAAAAAAAATTCGAGCACGAAAAAGAGTAAGAGTCAAAACAAGCAAAAGTCAAACATAAATGATTCAACATACTTTTGGGGGGGACTTTTGATAATAGAAGAATTTGTTCAAATTCTGTTCGGTATTTATCAAACAACATTTTGATAAGTCAAAGGGCCAAAGATTAATAGAGATATCAAAGTCCTGAACATTATAAGAAGCCCAAATATCCGAACAATGTTTAAACTTTGTAATGCTTAATCATGTCTAGTCAAAAGGAGTCATTAAAGGCAAGATTACCGCTTGGCATTTATAGTCAAATTGTAACTCTGACAGTTACAATCAAAATTGTACTATAAAATAGGGACTTGGAATAGAGAATAAGACATGAGAAAGATAAGATTACACATTTACTCAGAGTATTTTCTGGAATTACATTTATCAATATCAATAGACATTTTATAAAAGAGAAAATCATCTAAGGTGTTTTGAAGCTTACTCATGTGACTTCAGATAATCAGATTGCAGATGTTCTTACTAAAGGGATTAATAGTAAACAGTTTCATAATTTGGTTTGCAAGTTGTGCATGTGCAATATCTATGCACCAACTTAAGGGGGAGTGTTGTTAAGTTACCTACTTGTTGACTAGATACCATGTTAGGTTCCTTACTTATTGACTTGTGTATAAATCCTAACTAGAATCAGATTTGGTTTCTTGTGTATAAAGGTGTATTGATGTCACTAAAAGAAAAAAATAAGTGATATTTTTTTCTTAAGATTTTAAGTAAGAAATATTTTCTCTAAGATTTCAAGTAATAGCATTTTCAATTTCATCTAAAGTGATTATAAAAATTTTAATTTGTTTAAAAGATGATAGATGATCTAAATTCAATTATTATAGAAATCACAATAGAGAAAGAAGATGTTGGACTTTAAGCTGGCAACCTCTTCTTAAAACCTGGAAAAACAAGTGGTAGGGAGTGAGTGCCATCTCAGTGACTGATGCTTCATAATACCTACCTATTAACATGCAGCTCTCATAAATCAAATGTCAAGCAAATGTCACAATAACAACATATTCACACAATCAAAAAAATGAATAACTCATTCAACAAATCCACAAATCCATATAACATTGCCAGCATGCACTATGAGGTGCTACGACCCCGATGCATACACTTATGTGTTCCTCGTCCAACCTGCAATATGAGGTACCTCTACCTCTAATGCACGAATCAACTTTTGATATGCATTATGAGTAATTTCCCTAATGCACGAACTCCTTCCAGCATGCAATATCCTCAATACATAGACTCGTACTAGCAGTTCATATGAGTAGTTATCCGATGCATAGATTTTTTCCATCTCATTCAATGTCATTCAAACAATCTTAAGTAATAATACAAGTCTAACTAATATCATTCAATTTTGCAATTATAGACAATAGGTAACCATTGTGCATTAATATATAAAGTATACAAGCACATGATATTGAATGCATGAATTTTAGGAAAGAATTAAAAGGAATCACTCACTATACACGTAGACCCTATCTTATATCATCCTGCTTCCAACTCTATCTTCGAGAAACTGCCCTGGTATTCTATAAATAATAAATATTTAATAATTAGAAAATTAATTATTACTAAACTTATTAAACTATATCTTAGAGTTTATCTTACTATTTATGCATTTTCTTCTTGTTTATGTTTCAGAATTTCATTAATTAATTCTAAATTTTCTATTAAAATTTCGACAATATGTCCTCTAAAATTTGATAATCTTCCTATTAGAAGTGACTAAGTTTCCATAAGGAGGCAAGTAATATTTTAATAAAAAAAATTTTCTTTGTAGATAAATAAAAACTTAGGGAAATTCCTACAAAAAATTCGCAAGAGTTTCCCCTAAAAATCGACTTACCACACAAAGAAAACAAAGCACTTCCAATGTTCAATCCTCCAAACCTCAACTCCAAATTATTATACCAAGTCGCTTAGCACTTCTAAAAATATAAGATAAAGTCATCTTATTATATAATTAACCATTCATGAAAATATATACCATCGTTCATACACCATTCATGAAATCAAATAATAATACTTAATCGGCCACCGATTTCATTAATTATAATTACAATATTTACAATCTCAAAATTTGTTATAATAAATCCATACATGCCATTATTCACATAATAAACATATCCTATCCAAAATTAATACTTCTACTCTGATGCTACCTCTCCGGTCTTCGCGTATCACCCACAGCTCACAACCTGTGCGTGATGAAAATCAACGCGCTGAGTAAAAGACTCAGTGGTGCTAAATATCCAATAATTAAAAATAATACAAATGACCAAATAGTAAATCTCGAAAATGTTTTAAATAATCAAATAGAAGTATGTATTTATTAAACATTGAAAGCGTGCTGATTAAATCAAATATTTTGTAAACCAACATGAAGTTCATCTTTAAGAGCATTCCATATTCCAATAAAAATAAGTAAATATCACAAATATAATATATCACCGATTT
>CANUEX010096255.1:0-21159 GCA_948099535.1 Jatropha multifida | reverse complement strand
CCCCCCCGCCGCCCCCGCCCCCCCCCCCCCCCCCCCCCCCCCCCCCCCCCCCCCCCCCCCCCCCCCCAAGGAACATAAAGAAAAAAAATTCAAAACCACCCCTCTAAAGCTCCGAAACTAACCCAACTCTAAACTAATCACTTATAACATCAATTTCATCATTCACACATAAATAAAAGGATAAATACATTTTACATTCCCAAAAGTATTTAGAAGTCAAGCACACATTTATATATCAGTTAGCACTACATCTTGATTATATATTAGGATTACAATCACACACCAAAATAAAGCTTTAGCACATATTATGTACATGCATGTTACATGCTACAAAATGACTCATTTTATAATCCTAGTCTACATAAAACTTCAAGAATTAGACTTTTCCCCTTTATGGTCAACCTAAGGATTACCTGAAATCATTTAAATAAAGTACTATAAATAAGAGATAAAACATACAATTCATTAACTTAAAATAAACTAGACTTTTTCAATCACAAATAATTCTACTTGCTAAAGAGGTAAATATACTCCGTACTCTCTATTTTGATATATAAAAATATTTGTATACAATAACTATACTAAAATTCATTTTTACCCTAAAATCTCTCATTGCATGACTCTTATATCTAGTTTCACTTCTTAACTACTATAAAGTCTTTTGTTTACCTTCTCTACAATAATATATATGATCATATTCAATACTTCAATTTTCCTTTTGTTAATTTAATTTTCATAATTGAGGCTATAATATGAAAGTGCAAAAGTGAAGTAAGAAGACTTCTCTCTAACAATAGAGTACAAGAATAAAGAAGTCTATTTCCATAATGACCGTGTCAAGTCATATATATAGCATTGTAACGTCATAACTAAGTGAGGATGGGTAGTCTTTTTTGCGAGTGACTAAAAAATGAGCTTAATCTATTTTAATTTTTAAAATCAGTTTTCTCTTATTAGACCCATTTTAACGTCCTCAAAAAGGCGACTTAATTTTTAAAAAGGGTTTTTTATGAAAATGATTCTTACTTTGGTAAGAACTTTGTTTTTGGAGTTACCACCTTCTTTAGGGAAAAAAAATCACGAACTAGCCATTTCATTGGAAATGACTAGTTTGGTTTTAACCAGAGACTGGTAAGGGAGTTAGATATGGTCATAGGAAGGTATTAGGGACCCTGACCACCTGATTAGAAACTGGCCTCCTTCATTGTCCATTCGTTCACAACTTTAATAATATGATTAACCTTAATTGAGGTGAAAAATGAGTTTTAATGCAATTTTGAAATATGGCACTCATGAACAATAACATTTAAGTAAGGCATAAAACGTAAACAAACAAAGAAAAGCAGGAAGGAGAAAGGAATTACAACCCATAGCCTACTTTATAATCTACCCTTTAACCCATCAAAATTTTCCAACACATTAACTTATTATAATCAAGCAATTGAAAGGATTCATTATGAACCCTTTACATGATGCCCATAAATACAAAAAGCATTAAATAAATCATAAGAATAAAACGATGAATCACACACATTCAGAATAACAATATTGACATAAAAGCATCAAGAATGAATATTGATGAGGTTAGTAAACAATAGTTAGCTCATTAAAGAAAAGGCAAGATAATAGTAAAGGTGCATGAAAGTAAATGACATTGAATTTAAATTACTGGAATTTAAAGAACTAAAAAGTAAATGACACTAAAGTAAAAATATTGATTATTAATTTGAAACAAGATTTGAGTTCAGGAATTTATCGTTCATTACAAATGATGAACAACTATGACCATCACTACCCATTCCTTGTTCCTTATTATTTGTGTCAAAATGAGTCGTTTACGCAATACAAAGTAAGATTGCTTAGTGCTTAAGTCGAGTGAAACCCAAAATTTGAATTATTTCATTGGCAGAGAACTTTTGAGTATCTAAAATGAAGGTTTGTGCACCATTAATAGGGGCATGCAAATCTTGCCCAGATTAGAACCCAGAAAATGAAGCCTTAGAGTGTTTGATTGTGAGGAATTGGCATGCGCCACATGTAGTGGCTTCCACCACTTATTCACAGTGTTATTTCCACAAAGGCAAACCTCTTTTTGGTTGATCATGGGTTTTTCTCACAATCAGACTTAAAAAAGGTGATTTTGATCACCAAAGAAAGGAAAAGGATAAAGTAAAAGGTTTTAGACTCTTAGATTTGCCTTGCTTTAAAGAAAAACCCAAGATTTGTTTGAAGATGACAATGAACATGCAATGATCTTACCATTTGTACAATGATCCAAGATTTAGTTGATTGATTAGTGTTTAAGAGAATGTTTGATTACAAAACCCACTCAATTTTTCAATAGAAATCTATTCTCTCTTAAAATTAATCTATAAACTTGTTATAGATTTAGATTTAGAGATTTGAAAAATAAAAATGCAAGAGTTTTGTTAGGCAACCAATTCTTCTTCCCCTTTTTCCTAGACCCTTAGTCTACTTATAGGCAAATGAGTGGGTAGGTGGCCTTAATTTTGGAGCCTACATGGCACTAGCCACTGATAAGCCCCAAAATTAGTCGGGCCTAATTTTCACGAAATTATCTTGGGTAGCACATAAAATGAGACAACATGTAGGATTTGTTACGGGCGCACGCGAGATGCTTTTCGATCCCTGTTTCAATGTGGAACCATTAGAAAACCAAAATCGTGAAAATGGTCCGATGAGTCATATTTCTTAAACTTGGATCAGTTTCCAAGATTCAAATTCATCGAATATCTAAAACTCATTTTATTATTGAAAAAAGGTTATCATCATCGAGTCTGTGCGTCGAGGCAAAAATTGAGTGTCTACACTAAGGTTATGTATATGAACTATTTTAATAATAAAAATTATTTTTAATATACAATCATGCACCAAAGTAATCATCAAGCAATCACAAGAGCCTCAACTAGATATATGTATTCATTTTTATATATTTCACTTTTATCTCTATTATTCATTTACAATCTATCCCACCACTAATTATTAACTAGCAATCATAATAATTCATATATATCATTGAACTAGTAACACCAATTTAATCTAATTGGAAATTAGGTTTTATAAGCTTACATCTCATCTTTAGCCACAAGATGATCCAACTTCCACAAATCTTCTTATCTACTCTTCTACCTACTTAATTCCCTCCTAAACATTATATGCATGCATGTAATTCAATCTCTTAATCTAAAATCGTATATTCCCTCAAATTAGAGTTAAATTTTTTACTGTAAACTCAATCTAAGACCCATTAGATTGAGTTGACTCCTCTACTCTTCTTTTCTATGTAGCCACCCAAGCTTGCTACAAAAAGCTATCTCCTTCAATTGGTTTTCTCTTCTTTAAAGCTTTGGTTAATTTATAATAGTTAGAAGATAAGTTTTAGGTGGTTCATGCTTTTTGATAATTTATTAAGCTTAATAAGTGTTTGGTTTTTATGGAAAATGGTAAGAACCTTTAAGGAAATCATTGATAATAAGAAAACACTTCTTTTGGTATATGTGTATTAGCAAGGGTAAGAAGAAGAAGAAGAAGAAGAAGAAGAAGAAGAAGAACAAGATTTTTGTATCACAAGTTTGATTAGCTTATATTTCATTAGAGCAATAACAACTATTTATACAATAACAGTCCCAGACATACAGAGGAAGAATACACAACCCTAGTCTTATTAGAAAGAATAATACAACACAATCTCATAATATACATATTCATTAACACATATCTATATCACTCACCCCTCAAGTTGAGCTGAATGAAGGTTCAACTTGTCTCGCAATAAATGGAAATGCTCCTTTTTAAGGGACTTGGTTAGAATAGCAGCAATCTGATCGTGAGTAGAAATATAGCAAACATGCAATTGCTTCTTTTTAACAAGATCAAGAATGTTAAGGATTAGTTGTAAATAAAGTTCTACTAGGAGTTAGATTCCTAATAGGTTTATAATATATTGTATATGTATATATATATGACCCTATTGATGAAATAAACACAAGTAATATTTTTCCATATTTACTTACATGATATCAAAGCCTTTGGCTTGTTAAAGAAACAAAAACAAAGATTCTACGTCAACTGGTGACTGCCAGTCTAGGTCTCCCACCTAGGCTGCTAGTTTCATCTCACCGCCATCCAAGGAAGAAGGACAGGCCGCCGAGCGGCTCTCCCTCGAAGTCTGGTCACCAAAACCCTAGCGAGTGAGTCTCACGCGCAGTCAGAAGAATTGACATCGTCCCACATGCTGGTGAGTGGAGGCGCGTCCAGTAGTTTCTATCGACCGGGTTTTGTCCTTCAAGGTCGACTCAACGCCAGGAAGCTTTTCCGGTGGATATTTTTTCGATCCGGCAATAATTTGGTAAGCTCTTTCTTTGTTTCCTCGATTTATGTTCTGTGATGCAGCAACATTCTGCTACTACTGTTTGCACTTTCTTTGGTGTTGCTACTATTTTGTTGGGTTCGTGCTATTATTTTTGTGCCTCTATTTCTGAGTTGCTGTTGGGGTGTTTAGTTTTTATTAATAATGGATGCTGAACCCCAAAATACAAAAGCTATTATTACTGAATTGATTCCAGTAATGAATAAAATTATAGAACATAAACTGAAAGGGACTATTTATTTAGATTGAAGTAAGACAATTAGAATTTATTTGAGGAGTGTTGAAAAGGATGATCATCTAACTGATGATCCACCAACTGGTAACACTAGGTAAAGTTGGCTAAGGGAAGATGCTAAATTATTTCTACAGATTAGAAATTCTATTACCAGTGAAGTAATTGGTTTAATTATCATTGTGAGTTTGTTAAGGAGTTGATGGAGTATCTTGAATTTTTGTACTCGGGAAAAGGCAATTTGTCTCGTATGTATGAAGTTTGTAAAAAATTTTATCGGGCCCACCAGCAAGATAAGCCCCTTACAGCTTATTTCATGGACTTTAAGAAGATTTATGAGAATTTTAATGTTTTATTGCCATTTAGCACTGATGTTAAAGTTCAATAGGCTCAACGAGAACAAATGGCTGTGACAAGTTTTCTTGCAAGTGTTGCACCAGTTTTTGACACTACCAAATCACAGGTTCTTTCAAGCAATGACATTACCTCCCTTCAAGAGACTTTCACAAGATTACTGCATATAGAAGGATCTCATACACCTTCCCCTTTTAAAAGCAGTGCCCTTATGAGTCGTAATCAGGTAGCTAGGCAGCCAAAAACCAGAGGAAGAGGAGGAAATATGTATAGTAATGCAGCAACCAATTGAGAGACAAACATTATTATTTTTCATTAATGCCATGAACCTGATCGCACTAAATGATATTGCAAGAAATTGATAAATAAGCTGCTAAGGGCAAATATGGCCAGTCAAGATTTTGCAATTGCTTCTTCTGCCAACACTGTGACAATTACTACTGTGGAGTGTGCTGATCTCTCTAGATACCATTCCTCTAAGTCTGTTAATTCCTCGATTACTGTTGCTGCCAATTCAGGTACTCCTAATACATGTCTTATGTCTACCTCATCAGAGTGGATCATTGATTCTGGTTGCACAGATCATATGACAAGTAACCTTAGTCTCCTATCTTCATTAAAAGAACCTGAACAATTTAATTGTCATGTTACTTTAGCTGATGGGTCCACATCTTCTGTTAAGTATATTGGCACCGCTAATCCCATCCCATCTCTTCCATTGTCTTCTATTTTTTGTTTGCCTCATTTTTCATTTAATCTATTGTCTGTTAGTAAAATTACTCGCATCCAAAACTGTTGTGTTAAATTTTATCCTACCTATTATATGTTTTAGGATCTTTTGACGAAGTGGATTATTGGTAGAGGACGTGAGTCTAGTGGCCTTTATCTTCTGGATGAACAAGTTTCGTTATCTCTTGCTAGTGCGAGTGCTCTATCTCCTCTTGAGATTCATTGCCGTTTGGGTCATCCTTCATTATCAACTTTAAAGAAGTTGTGTCCGCAGTTCCAGTCTCTATCAGTTTTAGAATGTGAATCTTGTCAATTTGCCAAACATCATCGTTTAACTTTAGTTCCTCAAGTCAATAAACGGGTTTCATCTCCTTTTGAGTTAGTTTATTCAGATATTTGGGGTCCATGTCCTGTTATTTCTAAAACTGGATTTAAGTAGTTTGTTACTTTTGGGGATGATTATTCTCGTGTTACTTGGTTATTAGTGAAAACTCGTCCTGAGATATTCTCCATTTTTTATTCCTTCTGTGCTGAGATTAACGCTCAATTTAATACCTCTGTTCGCATACTACAAAGTGATAATGCTAAAGAATATCTATCTTGTTCCTTCCAATCTTATATGTCACAAAACGGTATTCTCCATCAATCATCTTGTGTTGATATTCCTTCTCAAAATAAGGTTGCAAAAAGAAAAAATAGACTTCTTCTTGAGGTTGCTAGGGCACTTCTATTCCAAATGGAGGTCCCTAAACATTTTTGGGCTAATGTTGTTTCTACTGTATGTTTCTTGATCAATCGCATGCCTTTTTCTATGCTTAATGGTGAAATTCCTTATAATGTATTGTTTCCTTCTACGCTTCTATTCCCCATTGAACCTCGTATTTTTTGTTGTACTTGTTTTGTTTATGATGTTCATCCATAGGCATCTAAATTAGATCCAAAGTCCCTTTGTTGTGTTTTCCTTAGGTATTCTCGGCATCAAAAGGGGGTATAGTTATTTCTCTCCCAATCTTAACCATTATCTTATTTCTACAGATGTCACATTCTTTGAGAATACACCATTTTTTTCTTCTTCTTCTATATATAAGAGTGAGTGGGAGGATAATGAGCTTTTAGTATACACTATCTAGCACCTTCCTAGCTCTCCTACTCCTACTCCTACTCCTATGCTTGATCTTGCACCTACTCCTACTACAGCATCTGCTGCTCCTATTCTTGCTCCTGCACCTACATCTGCTGATCTTCATTTTGAACAAGTTTATTCCAGAGGACCAGGGACTCTTGATTCACTTCCCCCACAGTCGCTTCAATAGAAGATTCGATTACCTCTACTCAACCTGAGCCTATGCCATCCACTTTTATGTCAGACCTTGACCTTCTCATTGCTCTTTGAAAAGGTAAATGCTAGTGTACCTATCCTATTTCTTCTTTTGTCCGTTATGATCATCTTTCTGCTTCATCTCATTGTTTTGTCAATAACCTAGATCCTGTTTTTACTCCTAAAATTGTTGTTCAAGCTTTATCCCATCCTGGTTGGTGTGCAGCAATGAAAGAGGAGATGGTTGCCCTAGATACTAATGGTACCTGGGATTTTATGCCTCTCCCAACAGGTAAGAAAGCGATTAGGTGTAAGTGGGTTTTTACCATTAAAATGAATCCTGATGGGTCTATTGCTTGTCTCAAGGCTTGCTTAATTGCTGAGGGCTATTCTCAAATTTTTGGCATTAATCACTCTGACACTTTTTCTCTTGTTGCTAAGTTGTCTTCTGTTTATTTGTTTATTTCTTTAGTAACTACTTTTGCTTGGCTTTTACATCAACTGGATGTTAAGAATGCTTTTCTTCATGGGGATCTTCAAGAGGAAGTTTACATGGAGCAACCACCAGGCTTTTTTGCTTAGGGGGAGTCGGGTAAAGTGTGTAAACTTCGTAAATCTCTTTATGTCTTAAAACAAAGTACTTGAGCTTGGTTTGGTAGATTTTGCGATGTGGTACACTAATTTGGCATGCAAAAGAGTACTTCTAATCATTTTGTATTTTTCAGAAGTGCGAAGTCTGGTTTGATTATACTTGTGATTTATGTTGATGACATTGTTATTACAGGATGTGATTCAGCCAGCATTATATCACTCAAGTCGTTTCTATAGACTCAGTTTCAAACAACAGACTTAGGATCATTGAAGTATTTTTTGGGTATTGAAGTGTCTAGTTGTAAGAGAGGCATCTTCTTATGTCAAAGGAAGTATGTTCTTGACTTACTAATGGAAACTGGAAAGCTGGTTGCCAAGCCATGCAATGCTCCAATGATTCCTAATTTGCAACTTTCAACTGATGGTGAGCTATTTGATGATCCTGAGATGTATAGAAGATTGGTGGGTAACTTGAATTACTTTACAGTAACATGTCCAGATATTGCTTACTCTATGAGCATCTTAAGCCAATTTATGTCTTCTCCTACTGTTATCCATTGGGAAGCTTTTGGACAGATTTTGTGCCACTTGAAAGGTAATCTAGGTCGTGGCCTACTTTATAGTAGTCATGGGCATTTGGACATTGAGTGTTTTTTAGATGCGGATTGGGCAGGTTCGAAGATTGATAGAAGGTTAGTTTCATGATATTGTGTCTTTGTGGGTGGAAACTTGATATTGTGGAGAAGCAAGAAACAAAATTTAGTTTCACGATCGAGTGCTGAATCAGAATATCGAGCTATGGCTCAATCTACTTGTGAATTAATTTGGATTCATTAGTTGTTAGAGAAAATTGGCTTCAAGTCGTCATTGCTTGCAATTTATGGTGTGATAATCAAGCTGCTCTTTACATTGTATCAAATCCAGTATTCCATGAACGAACAAAACATATTGAGATTGATTGTCATTTCATTCATGAAAATATACAACAGGGTGTTATCTCTACAGGGCACGTTAAAACGAGTGAACAATTAGGAGATATCTTTACAAAAGCTCTCAATGGATCTCGGGTTGACTATCTTTGTAACAAGTTGGGCATGATTAACATCTATGCTCCAACTTGAGGGAGAGTGTTAAGGATTAGTTGTTAATAAAGTTCTACTAGGAGTTAGATTCCTAATAGGTTTATAATATCCTGTATATGTATATATATATGACCCTATTAATGAAATACACACAAGTAATATTTTTCCATATTTACTTACAAAGAACAAAATGGAAATCAATTTCGATATGCTTATTATGAGAATGAAACACTAGATTAGCTATGAGATAAGTGGCACTAAGATTATCACACCATAGGGTAGGAGCTGAAACATGATGGAGCCCAATCTCTTGTAGTAAATGTCAAATCCATATCAGCTCACTTGTCGCAGCAGCATGTGAGCGATGTTCTACCACTATGGATGAAAACACTATTTGCGAGAAGTCCAGGAAACAAGAGTAGAACTAAGAAAGATGGCAAAATTGATTGTAGACTTATGATCATCAAGCTTACCTCCCCAATCAGCATCATAAAAACCATGAAGACCTATAGAATTGTCCTTGGATATAAAAAGACCATGAGTAGGAGTAGTTTTCAAGTAACGAAGAATGCGTTTGACAACTACCCAATGACTCTCGGTGGGACTATGCTATTGAGACACTTTGTTAATAGAGAAGGATATATCGAGACGGGTAAATGTGAGATATTGAAGTCCCCTAATAATTCATCATTAAAAGAAGCATTATCCCCTGTAGCCAATTTGTCACTAGGAGAGCTTAGGGTCAAGATAATACTACAATCAAGCATACTTGCCTTTTCTAAGAGGTTATGAATATATTTGGACTGATGTAAAAGAAGGCCATGTTGCTACCATTTAGCTTCAATGTCTAAGAAATAACGAAGTTGGCCAAGATTACAGGCAACAAGAGACTCCAATTGTTTGATTGAGGAAGCAACAAGAGAAGGATGAGATCCAAGAATCACAATATCATCAACATATATCAAACAAAACAGCTTGTCAGAACTAAAGCAGCAAAAAAACAAAGAGGAACCAATATGAGAACTTGAAAATCCCAACTTCGTAATGCTTCAGTTAAACACAGGTGCCAAACTTACAATTCCCACTTCAAACCATAAATAGATTTTCCAATTTACAAACATAATTGGGAAAATTTGAATCAACAAACCCATGTGCTTGAGCTATGTGGACATCCTCTTCTAACTTTCTATGTAGGAAAGCATTGAAAATATCCAACTGATTGATCACCCATCCTTGAGACGGCAATAGAAAGTAGAAGGAAAATAGTTTTTTGTTTAACAATAGGACTGAACATATCATCAAAATCCACTCCAGGTTGTTGGTGATAACCTTTAGCCACTAACCGGGCTTTATATTGGTCAATAGTACCATCTGCATTCTTCTTGGTTTTGAAGACCCATTTGCAACCAACAAGTAACCACAAGATGAACCCAAGTTGGAGGATCAATTGACGATGGTGAGCCAGAATTCAAAACAAGAAAACTAAGAGCCTGGTCGTGTGAATCTATTATGTTAAGTGAATGAGACAGTGTTTTAGAAGGTGAGCTAGAAGGTGAGGGTAAGTCTGTAGTTAAAGGTGATACCGTAAGTGGTGGTGAGGATGTAGGCAAAGTAGTGGTGATTGCCAAAGGTGAAGAAGGAGTTGGAGAAAGAGCACACACATCATCCTTTGCCTAAAACGAAAAGACCTGTCCATCAAAGAGCACATGAGACAAAAAATTTTTGCAAGGAAAGATCAAAGCATTTGTACCCTTTATGGGTTTGACAATAGCCTAGAAAAACACAAGATTTAGAATGAGGTGCTAATTTTTTATTAGCATAAGGATGCAACCAAGGATAATGTAAACAACCAAAAACATGTAATTGAGTGTAGTCTGGCTTGGCATAAAACAAAACTTCATATGGAGTGTGATGTTGAAGGCAAGGAGTAGGTAACCTATTTATAAGAAAGACAACGGTTTCAAAAGCATTGGTCCAAAATTTAGTGGGCACATGAGAGTGAAACAAAAGAGCCCTACTAGTTTTAGTAATGTGTATGTGTTTTCTCTTTGCACACCCATTTTGTTCTGGGGTATGAGGGCATGAAATTCTTTGAGTAATACCATGAGTTCATGGGTAAGATGTTGAGGCTTGAAATTTCCCACCCCAGTCAGCTTGACACAGTTTAATAGCACAACCAAAATACTTTTCAACCAATAATCGAAATTGATGAAAAATATCAACCACATTCAAATTTTTGTTTGCGAAAATAAATCCAATAATACTTGCTTAAATTATCCAAAAAAAAAAACAAAATATAATATTTGTAACCATCTTTTGAAATTTCAGGTGTTGGACCCTAAACATCAAAACATATTAAATCTAACGTGCCATTGGCCGAATAATCAAAAACAAAAAAAGGAAATTTATGAATTTTATTAGCTACACAAGCTTGAGACAATGAACTACTACTCTTATTGGAAGACTCAATATTATTAGAAGACACAAGATGATGAATGATTAAAGAAGAAGCGTGCCTAAGACGAGTGTGCCATGTAGTTAATGCTGCAAAATGAGACTGAACCAATGATTTTGATGAAGACATAGGAAGAAGATAGAAACCATTAGAAAGGACATAAAGTCCATCTGTTAGAGAAGTGACACTTAGATTGTCCTTATCACTTAACTTGTGTTTTTGGTGTTATGCTTTCTTATAGGTTTCATCTAAATTATGACAGCAAACTAGAGATTTTCGATTAGTTTAATTTAACTTTTAAATTATAAGGATTTGGTAGAAAGGTGTTAGAAAGTAAGTTGCGTATTTTGTATAAATACCCTTGTTGTTGAAATGAAATTAGTGTTGGATTTTCTTCACTCAATTTTCAGTTTTGTAATCTTCTCTTTCTTCTCCCATTTTCACAACATGGTATTAGAGCTTTTTAGTTCTTAAGGGCTTGATCAACTTTTCCCTTAAAAAAAAAGAAAGCAAATCAAGCTATGAATTCTACTACAATCCCAACACCACTTGTTTTCAAAGGTTAGAACTATGATTTTTGGGTAGTAAAAATGAAAGCTTTCTTGAAGGCTCAAGGTTTATGGGAGGTAGTAGAAAAAGATTATGAACCACCTCCATTAAGAGCAAGCCCAACTCTTGCTCAAATTAAACAACAAGCAAAGGATGCTTTAAAGTCATTCAAGGCTCTGTCTTTCATTCACTCAGCGGTGGATGAAATAATTTTTCCATGGATTATGGTTGCAGAGACAGCCAAGAAAGCATGGGATTTGTTGAAGGAGTTTCAAGGTTCTAAAAGAATGAAGCAAGTGAAGATGCAAACTCTTAGAAGAGAATTTCAAGCTTTAAAAATGAAAGAAGGTGAAAGCATTAAAGATTATAGCACAAGAGTTCTGCAAGTAGTGAACCAATTAAGAATGAACGGAGAAGAAATTTCATGTCAAAATGTGGTAGAGAAAAATCTCATCACTTTGCCCAACAAATATGAATCTAAAGTTGCTACTATTGAAGAATCTCATGATTTGTCCAAGTATTATGTCACAAAACTCATAAGAAGCTTGCAAGCTCAAGAGCAAGGGCTATCCATGAGAAATCAAGAGTTCATGGAAGAAGCTTTTCAAGCAAAGGTCAAGCTTAAAGAGCCAGCTGTTGTGAAGAATATTCCATTGTAAGAAAACTAGCCATAAAGAGAAGGATTGTTGGCACAAAAGAAAGCTACAATGCTATAAATGCAAGAGGTTTGAGCAAACTCAAAAGAATTGTAGACTTAATGAAGAAAATAGCTAAAACATGGCACAAGAAGTAGGAGGAGAAGATTATCTGCTCTAATATATATATATATATATATTGCTGGTGAGAAGTGCACCAAATGGTCAGAAGTGCACCAGAAAGTTATGCAAGTTTTTTTGGGGAGTAAGTGCTCCATGAAAATTAAAGTGTTGAAGAGAAAGTGCTCCATGTAACATTATGAGTTGCAGAGATGGTGCTCCAAGAATATTAAAGTTTAAGTATTTTGATTAAAGTTCAAACTAAGCTCAAACTAAAAAAGTAAATTTAGTTTGCACCCTAAGTGTCAAGGAGGAGTGTTAGAGAAGTGTCACTTAGACTGTCCTTATTACTTGTGTTTTTGGTATTATGCTTTCTTGTAGGCTTCATCTAAGTGATGACAGCAAACTAGAAATTTTGGATTAGTTTAACTTAAGTTTTAAGTTATAAGGATTTGGTAGAAGGGTATTAGAAAGCAAGTTGCATATTTTTTATAAATACCCTTACTGTTGAAATGAAATTAATATTGGATTTTCTTCACTCAATTCTCAGTTTTGTAATCTTCTCTTTCCTCTCCTAGTTTCACAACACCATCTTCACAGGGGCCTTTGTTGCAAAATCCTTCACAGAAAATGAGTCTGGAAAAAATTCCACATAAATATTAGACTTAGTAAAAGAACTAACATAAATTTAATTTCTTAGAGCTATTGGAACATGCAAAATATTAGCTAAGTGAAATGAACCATTAGAAACATGCAGTGATGAAGAACCAATATGAGAGATGGGCAATTTTGATCCATCACCTAGTGTGACTTCCTCAGGACCTTGATATTCAGAATGAATAGCAAGGTTGTCAAGAATGAAAATAAGATGAAGTGTGATGCACTATCCATTAGCCATGATTCAGTAGGTTGAGAGGAAGAGCTCGCATAGGTGAGAAGAACTCGCAAGGTTGGATGCAGGCTTGAACACACCACGATTCACATTCCTAGACTTTGGTTTTGGGCAAATACGAGCAATATGACCAAATCCTACAGAATTATAACATGTTAGGTTAGAAGTATCAAGTGGTGCAGATTGCGTAGAAGGATGACCCAAATTGTTGGAGTGTGTAAAGAACTGACCACGGCGAGAATTTGTTGAGGAAAATGGGACCCTCTACCATGACCTCGACTGGATCTCCCCCTACTACGACCACGTTGAAATTGGGGTTGTCCAAAATGAGCAGTTGAAGCTATTATGGGTGATTCATTAGCCCGTAATTGTCTTTCTTCGGTGAGTAACATGCCATAGAGAGCGTCATACCCGATATCCATTTGAGTGGCCCCAAGGGTCCTTGTGAATGGACGATAAGGACCTAATCCATTTATAATATACTCAACAAGCTCCTCTTCACTAGCTGGCTTTTGTAGTGCCTCTAGTTTATCACCTATTCCTTTAGCCTTTTGAACATGAACTTCAATTGAATCAGTTCCACATTGCAAAGTAGACAACTGATTCTTAATGTCACGAATCTTAGATTTCGATCCTGTAGCATAGGCAGAACCCAATTTTTTCCATGCCACAGATGTGGTTTCAGCCCCAACTATTTGTTGTAGTATACCTTCTGAAACAGAGGACACTATCCAACCAAGAACCATTTGATCATGCGAACCTAGAGTTTGTAGGCTAGATTCAATTGATTATCATCCAAATATTTTGCAGTTGAAGGTTGAGAGTCATCCATATGATGCTCAAGATCACAACCACGAATCAAAGGCAAAAGTTGTGTTTTTCGAAAAAGAAAATGCGTAAAAGTGAGTTTAATGGGCAATTAATGGGTAAAATTCAAAGATGGTGTTGGCCGTAAAATAGGCGGCACAACGTTTGTAGTGGTGGTGATAAGAGCAGCTTGCATATCTCCCATGGTGTCTTTTATAATTCTAGGATTGAGGCTTTGATACCATGAAACAATGGTAATCAACTTAGATTTCACTAGAGCAACCGCAGTTATTTAGACAATAAGAGTCCTAGACATATAAGGAAAGAATACACAGCCCTAGTCTTATTAGGAAGAATAATACAATACAATCTCATAAAGCTGACATGTTCATTAACACATCTATATCATGTGTGTTTATGCACTTGCGTGCGTGTGCAATGGCATGGACTACCTCTACAAGAAGAAGATGGAGAACAAAAATTTTTGTATCACAAATTTGATTAACTTCACTTTAATATGGTTGGCTCTTAATTAATGCTCTCGTATCACATTTCACCATTAAACAAATTTACTTATTTCCATAACTATATTTAGTGCCCAACTATCATTTCATCTTATTTTTTAACAGCACAACTGACAATGCCAGAGATATATCCATAACTACCAATGTGGACGACAATGAGGACTCATACATGTGGCATTAAGTTAAGGATTGGTTGCCCGCTTGTAATGAATAATAATAATAATATATATATATATACAAACACACACACACACATATGTAAAATCAGCAATGAGACTTCCAAATAAGATGAGAATGAACAAGTAATAATAATCCCTTAGATGCAGCCAAATCTAGCACATTAAATAGGCAAGTAGCTCTATTTTATATAACCATAAATTCCCGAAACGCAAGCTGAGCAAAAAATTCCCACCATTAGAAGAAACATATTTTTTGATTATTGATTCTTCATCTTGACTGATTCGAACAAGAAAAATATCAAATATTAAGACAATTGCAAAATTTCAAAATAGCAAGTGATCTTGGAAAATGAGCAGGCGATCTTGCTAAGACAATAATCCTGTCCTTTTAGAGAGAATTTGCAGCACTAATTGAAACATTAAAAGAAAGCCAGTTAAACTACACAGCTTCCAGAAGTGTCACATTTATACAGAATTGGTCAAGACCAATGAAATTGCATTATGCAACTCCAGGAGTGGAACAAATACATTGACACATTGTTGAATTGCACTTTCTCCTGCTTCTGAGAAATAAACAAGCAGTTATATTTCTTTCCATTTAATTCAGCAGAAGCAGAACCAATAGCGACTCCACAAAGTACTATAGCCCCAAAAGAATGTGTTATAACAAATGAAAGCTATAAAATTTCAACATTCCAACTGAAGGGTGCCATTTGACATGAAGAAATGAGTATATACCATTTTTGAGGTCCTTCAACTGTTGCAACCTGAGATGAGGTCTTCTAATTCGTCGATGATAGCTTTATAGCAGAAAAAATATTGATCCTAATAGACAGTGAATTTAGCAAAATCAACAGCATAACTTAGGGACAGGTAAATACAGAATGTATGCGATGGTATTTCAAAATGCATACCAGAAACAAAACATGCAATAGATAATAGCCTTGAGATATTTACAGAAAATCTCTCTCTCTCTCTCTCTCTCTCTCTCTCTCTCTCTCTCTCTCTCGCTCTCGTCTTTTCCTTTTCTTACCTATGGAACAAAGATTTTAGCTACTGAGAAGGCCATTAACAAGAACTCAAGAAAGTTATTTGATTAAATTTGTTAAAAGCATTTATCAACAAACCCAAAGGTCCCAGACAAAAAATCCTGGAAAAATCTTTTCATTTTTATCCTGGAAGAATCTTTTCATTTTTTTTTTCCTTTCTAGGACTGACGTGAAATTTGTCAATGATGTAACAAAATCACACTTCCGTGGTGCTTTTCAAGCTATTAGGAATTGGGAACCATGGCATGTCAGTAGGTCAGCAAATTGAAGTTGCTTTCCAGAAGTTTTAGAAGTTTCTGTAAATGAATTAAAGAAAAATGAAGGTTGAGAAAAGATATAAAAGTACCATGGTTTGAACCATCCCCACTCGTTGGGACCTAAATGTGGCTATGGTATTAGCAATATCTAAAGCAGACATGTCTCCAACAAGGATTCTCTGGATTGTATTGTGAATTGTGCAGTATGTTCCAGTTCTACCTATACCTGCACTGAACAAGAGAGAGATTGTCTCAGATACATGTGGATCAGGAATTTTACATGGCAGCATAAGAAACTACAAGCATTTGGCACACCTGCAGTGGACTACTACTGGGCCAAGATTGGGTGGTACTTGGAAAACTCTTTTCAAGATTTCACGCACTGCAACTGTGTCTTTTGGAACTCCATGATCAGGCCAATCAGGGTACTGAATATGCAAAACAGACATGGGTAGCTCCTCTGACTGCAACCAAAATGACAGCAGAAAAAGAACTAAAAAGTCAATATTTGGAGTCATGAAAAAGATAAGCTTATCAGCTACTTCAAAGTGAAAAGGACATGCTTGTCAAAACCTTCATTGGAATTAGAAAACTTAAACAAGCAGGCGAAAATGCAAAGCTTGAAATGAGCAAGGGAAAATGAAGCCAGCAAGTTGAGGGCATGAGATAATTAGTGGTAGTACCTGTGAATAATGGTCAGTTCAAGGTCACATATTCATTCACATCAACATAACAGCAGTTGGAAAGTAGAGGTCTAATTGCTTAGCTCAAACCAATACATAAACAGATGAAGCAGATATGTACAAACAATATCTTTAAAACTGAAGTTCAAACATGCGCATGATTTGGACCAGGGCAGGTAACAACAAGAAAGTTTTGTCAATCTCAAGATTGCATGGCACGCTGTTTGAATTGAATCTACCATGACGATTAGTGTTTCTACACTGAGTTGTGTTATTTTTTCTTTCAATGTATATGCATTTCAAGGCTTTATGTTATTATGAAGATAAAATATCATAGAATAGAAATTTTTTTTTAAAAAAAAAATACATATATATAGATACAATTTAGATACAAAAGAAAAGGAATAGTACAAAACAAAGCAGAATGGCCTTTACTTTGTAAAAAATTTACATTTTCATCTCCATTTTTCATCTTTTTACCAATTCACTTTTTATTGAACCTACTGAAATAAGATAAGTTTTTTCCTAAGATTTAAAATTAATCACAGGCTATTGAAATTCAATTGTCTATTTTTCCGAACTTGGAAAGAAAATTAGAACATTTCAAGATTGTGTTCTGCCAATATAGCAAAAATATTATCACCAGTGCAAAGCCTACTTTTCATCTTGTAAGGCTCCAAAGAAGTTCAAGCATAAGAAAACAATAGTTAATATCCTCCGAAATCAAAGACCCAAGATAGAAAAGGGAATCCTCAAAATGATCTAGAGTTTGCTTGGACGAGCAGTTAAGAGACATCAATTGTTGATTAGGATCCCAGCTCCTTTTTCCTATTTGGTAAACATAGAAGTCAGAAACATTTCAAAATCCCGTTGTCAGCCATTTGATTCATATTTAACCGTTAGATGTCAATTTTCAACATCTAACTACAACCTTTGATCCAAAGACACTTAAGGGAATTCCAATTTACAAAAACCTCTTCTATTTTAATCCCTCTCATTAAGCGCCATAACTCAACTCCATCGAATTAAAAGTGTGCAAGTCATAAAGATAGGGATCTAGCCATTGGAAATCCTCTTCACCGGCCCAAGTATAACCAAATTGTGGATGACCCACCCATTTCATGAGGAACTTTTGATAACCAACCCCTCCAGTAGAAATCACTTGATGATCAACAATCTTTTCAATTTGGTCCTTTACACGTGTTTGTGAAGAGTTCAAGACATAACCTCATGATGATTATGTTTATAATCGTCGTGTCACAGTACAAAGTAATATCTTTAATACTGAAGATATCACTTTATTCACATGTACCAAGTAACTCAAGAACACAAGCATTTAAACTAATTCTGTTAAAATCCTGTAAGGACCAACATTCCTTGAATAAGCTTCACGTAAGCGCCCCTAGGAAACAATTCAGATTTAATTCCAACCATGACCATATTACCTTCTTGAAATTAAGTGAATCTGCATTTTAGATAAGCAACAGCCTTATAAGCTTCTTTACTTATGGCAATCTGTCTTTGAACTTCATTGTGCATAATATCAACAATATGCTTCCTATAAGCATTAGCATCAATTTTGGATCAGTCTCAATAGGCATTAGGCAAAGGAACCAAACCAATTGGTTTCTTAGGAAGTAAACCTACAATGAAAAAATGAACTACATCCAGTAATACGATTCATAGAGCTATTGTAGGCAAGTTCAGCCATGGAAAAATATAATCCCAATTTCTAAAATGATCATCAACACAACAACAAACGAGATTAACCAAATCCCAATTAATGGCTTTCAGCTGTCTATCAGTTTATGAACGAAGAGATGAAGGAAGTTTTAGCTTTGTATTCAACAGTTTTCATCGAGATTACCAAAAATAACTCATGAAATTTGAGTCATGATCTGAAACAATTGATGTAGGCAATCCATGAAGTTGTACATAAAAAGAAATATTTAGTAACATTGTATAATGTGAGCCATTTTTAGAACATTGTATGGCATAAAGTGAGCCATTTTTTGAATAAACATCCGCCGCCAGAAAGATAGAATCATGACCTCTCACGGTCTTTGCTAGCCCTAGCACAAAATCCATGCTTAAAATCCCTCCAAGGCTTAAGCGAAATTGGCAATGGAGTGAGAGCACAGTCCGCTATTTTCCTTTTGTACCATTGTATATTAGAAAAACTCGAAATCGAGCAACAATTCTAGCAGCATCCTTTTTAAGCTTGGCCAATAAAACTGATTCTCGACCATTGCAATCTATCCAAAATGGCGTCCTACCGCTCCCAAATGCAATGTTCTTGAATCACCTCCTCACATAGAGAAGTATTAGGCAAGCACAAACAAGTTCCCTTGAGAAGATACCCCTCACAACAAAGAGAAATTAGACTTAGCAGCATGTTGTCCATGCATTAAATCAGCATAAATAATACTGCAACCTCTGCAGGTTTGATAATCTTTCTCAAGATTGCAAAGTGTTAAAGATTAATTGTAAATAGAGTCCTACCAGGAGTTAAATTCCTAATAAGTTTATAATACCTTGTATATATATAACCCTATTTGATGAAATACAACACAATATTATTTTTCCATACTCGATTACATGGTATCAGAGCGTTTGGCTCATTAATTTTCTGCTGTTTCGCTATAAAGCTTCTAGGTCAGAAACAGTTTCTTGTGATTTGCGGCTGTCACTCTAGGTCAGCCACCTAGACTTTATTTCTTGTCTCACCACCACCCAAGGGAGGAAGAGCAACCTCTGATCGGCACCTCCCCAAAATCTGGTGACCAGGTGACCGGCAAGTGAGCCTCACGTGCCGTCAGAAGATTCTGACGTTGTCCCACGCGCAGGCGAGTGGAGGCGCGTTCGGTGGTTTCTGGCGATCAGGCTTCCAATTTCAGGGTTGATTTGATGTCAGTAATAGTTTCCGATGGTTATTTCTCCGATCCGGCAACATTCTGGTAGGCATTTTCTTTGTTTTTGCTACTGCAATTTGCGGCTTCAATTCTATTGGGTTCGTGTTATTATTTTATGCCTCAGTTTCTATTGGAGTGTTTAGTTTTTATTCATAATGGATACTGAACCCCAAGATTCAAAAGCCATTATTACTGAATTGATTCCAACAATGAATAAAATCACAGAACATAAACTGAAAGGGACTAATTATTTAGATTGAAGTAAGACAATTAGAATTTATTTGTGGAGTGTTGAAAAGGATGATCATCTAACTGATGATCCACAACTGGTAATACTAGGCAAAGTAGGTTAAGGGAAGATGCTAAATTATTTCTACAAATTAGAAATTCTAATGACAGTGAAGTAATTGGTTTAATTAATCAATGTGAGTTTGTTAAGGAGCTGAAGGAGTATCTTGAATTTTTATACTCAGGAAAAGGCAATTTGTCTCATATGTATGAAGTTTGTAAAGGATTTTATCAGGCTGACCAGCAAGATAAGCCCCTTACAGCTTATTTCATGGAGTTTAAGAAGATTTATGAGGAGCTTAATAATTTATTGCCTTTTAGCGCCAACGTTAAGGTTCAACAGACTCAACAGGAACAAATGGCTGTGATGAGTTTTCTTGCAGGTCTTGCACCAATTTTTGACACTGTCAAATCTCAGGTTCTTTCAGGCAATGACATTACCTCCCTTCAGGAGACTTTCACAAGATTACTGCGTACAGAAGGATCTCATACACCTTCCTCTTCTAAAAGCAGTGCCCATATGAGTCGTAATCAGGTAGCTAGACAGCCAGGAACTAGAGGAAGAGGAGGAAATAACCTTAGTAATGGAGCAACCAATCAGGAAATAAGCATTGTTATTTGCCATTATTGCCATGAACCTCGTCACACTAAAAGATACTGCAAGAAACTAATAATAAATAAGCCACCAAGGGCAAATATGGCCACTCAAGATTCTGCAATTGCTTCTTCTGCCAACACTGTAACAATTTCTGTTGCGGAGTATACTGAGCTTTCTAGATACCATTCCTCTAAGTTTGTTGATTCCTCAATTGTTGCTGCTGTCCATTCAGGTACTCCTAATACATGTCTCATGTCTACCTTATCAGAGTGGGTCATTGATTCTGGTTGCACAGATCACATGACAGGTACTCCTAATCTCCTATCCTCTTTAAAACAACCTGATAAGTTTCGTAGGAATGTTACATTAGCTGATGGATCTAACACTCTTGTTACTAGTATTGGTACTGCTAATCCCACTCCTTCCCTCCCTTTAGATAAAGTTTTATGTTTGCCTAAATTTTCGTTTAATCTTTTGTCCGTCAGCAAAATCACTCAAACATTAAATTGTTATGT